>BSBK01014930.1:0-58997 GCA_027943335.1 Chamaecyparis obtusa | reverse complement strand
ATGAATACTTACCAAGTACTCGAGCATCTACATACGAGGTTATGAAATAATTTTTGTTTTAAGCTCACAACTTGGCATAATAAAGTTAAAGCTGGTATCTTTAGTGATAGACTATTAAACATTTCAGTGATCCTAAAAAGAATTTATTCATAATATGGACATGATTGTCTCCAATCCAACTCAGATAATAAGAAGAGTCTACATCCTCTTGTGATAATTCTCTGGTGATTTACACATTGAACTCTCTTTCATAATGAATAAAATATCATATATGAACATGTCACATTCCTTTATCCTTCAATTCATTATTTAATTACAAACAATATAACTAGGTTTATGTAACTCAATTTCGCTCTCTTTTAAATGACTAAGAGTAAAAGATTATTCTCAAAAGACAACAACTATTAAATACAAAGCATAAGGTTATAAAGATAGAAGATGTCTAGTAAGAAAAATAACTTAGAAGAATTTCAAGGCTATAATCCTTCCTCTATCACAACCCAAAAGAAGAACTCTTTTTCACTTTCAAAGTTGTAACAAGAAACTAGTCGTGAGTTCCTTGGCTCATTTATTAACATAGTTAACTTTAGGTAATATGGAAACTCTACAATTATTGAGCTCATTCACTATCCTATCGAGCTTTATCTTTTTTCTTTTCAAGCTCTCAACACAACCCTAAATAGAGAAAATAAATTGTAGTGAAGAACTAATGACAACTAATTCCTATCTTATTTGTGGTATTACTTCCTTCCATTTTCCAATTTTGAAAATGTATAATTTCAAATGAGTTTTAATTTTTTTTAGATGTATATTTCAAAATAAAATTGAAAATTTATAGGCATTGAATTATAACTCTTTTTATTTGGTGTCACCTCTTGTCTTAACTATTTATCCAAAACATAAATGAATTATATCATCTTGACATGGATTTTTTTCCTCTCTTGCATCATATTTCTTTAAAAATAATAATAATAAATTTTAGTATTTTTTCTTGATAAAATAATCAACTTTATATTTTTGTGCTAATGACCTATTTTTAATATAGATAAAATAGAAAATGTAAAAACTAAGATATTAAACAATATATGTTTAGAAAATTTACTTATATATCTGCAAAAGAGTATTTTCATATTAAAAAATAACATTAATAAGAGTAGGAGTTGGTGAAAAGTTAATTTTTCTAAATAATTTTATTTTTGGTATTTGGACCAAAAGTGGTATAAAATATGCATTTTGTAGAAACTTTCAATTAGAAAAGTTGTGGCACATATATAGCTTAGCTAGAATAAATCTAGCTACATCATATGTTTGACCAAAATTAATTTTTGGTATAGTGAATTGTAATGCCCCGCCATGGAACCCATAAGAATTAACCTAAAAACTATTACTAAGTTTACAGAATAATTTTTTTCTTAAGAGTTTACAAACAATAATGAATAACAAAGTGGAAGAAATAGCATAAAGTCAATACATACTCATAACCACAATCTCAATTATAGATTACAAATCTCAAGGGTTCATTGACATAAAATTATGTAAATACAATTTAATCTATTAATTACAATAATCATATAAATCTTCCACCTAATGAAATTAAAGTACATCATTTCATAAAAGAATAAACAAATATATCTGAACCATAAGATATACATGATAACCCACATCCATTGCACAAGTCATAGGGTATGTAAATACAACTAAGTACAAAGTACAAATAAAAAGAAAGAATAGGAACAAATCTCCAAGGATGAAAGAATAAGAAGAAACCACAAAAAGGATCATCCAATATTAGTACATGAACGTTGAACAGTCTCACAATAGGTAGAAATAATCATGCCATTGTCTCGCTTAAGGGTAAGATATCTATGCTACAGATTACCTATCCCCATCATGAAATGCATTTAGTTTGTCAACCCAGGGATGTAGACTTGAAATGGGACAGCACAGTTTGTGCACTAAGTTCCTTTAGGAGTCATAACACCTATGCTACAAGAAGATAAACTGCATGAAAGGAATCTATGCTATTGCTGCAGGAAGTAAACACACTTGACTATTGAATGAAATTACTGCAGAAAACTTATGAAATGAATCTAAGCCTGCCTAACAACTCAAAACATTCACTATACCCATTTCTGCAAATGCTACAGGAACAAACATAGTGGCAATGCTGTAGGAATAAAATAGTAACTCTATTTGAAAATAGGAAAAGTACAGGAAGCAAATCTATTCTACCTTAATCTAATCCACCTTCCAAGTGGGCCCCTTGGTTGGCTTCTGCTAACTACTCAACACAAGAGATAATCCAAAAATCACTCTTCCATTAAAATCTTCTTAACTGGTTACATAACAATTGAATAACTCATGAAGAGAAAAAACATAGCAACTTCCACTATACTGAATACATAATTCTATCTTTCTTCATTTCCTTCTAAATCAGTCAAAATCCCTTTATATCAAGGATTGACACTTATTGAAAACATAACAGAAAAGTCTCATTAAACCTTGCCAAATATGGAGGAGATAAAACAACCATTACATAATACAATTACTGCTAGGAACAGAATAACAGTTCTAAGGAAATATAGTAAAACTTAATTCCCTATATTCTCTAGAACAATAGCTCCTTCAAAGCTCGGCATATCCATCAAAATCGTGCTGGATTCTCCCGCCATGGTTGGTCTTCTAATGCACCTTCTTTAATGCAGATACGCCATGTTGGAACTCTAAAAAATCTAGGTAGCTATGAGTCCATAATCATAAATTTATCCTAAGGCAAGGTTCAGTGCTTCAAAAGAACAGTTTAAAAGGACCCTAGTTTAAGTGCACATAAAGAAAGGCCTGTTGAATTTCATGACATAGTTCTTAGGACAGGTGTTCCTCACATTTCATTTGACACATGCAGTTGATCACAACTTTCAGAATCCAGTTCAAACAAGTTTTGAGGGTACCCATTTGGAGGCATGTGCTCAAATCTGCATTTTACATCTTGTCCAGTTTTAAGTAAATGACATACTTTGGAGGCTTGCATCTGATACCAAAATGATGGTCATGATGAAAGGATTGTTGAATCATGTTGTTGGCATGAGAAAGAAGTACCATGCTGATTTTAAGCCTCCTATGTGCCCGTTTGACATGTATGCCAGAGCCATTCTGTTTGCAATTTCTTAGTTTCTCCAGGAGTGCACATTTCAATTTTCTGAGTGCCTACTTTGTGGCCTTTCCATTTGCACAGAGCTCGAGGTCAAACATAATTGAATGATATTTCATACTATAGACATGGAAGTGATGCTGCCTGATAAGTTTCGGATCATGACGAATCTGTTTGACCCATTTCCTCAAACATTTTCAGATGCAACTTCTATAGTTTCACAATGTTTCAGTTCAGGATGTTCCAAGTGGCTGAATTTGAAGTTTATTTCTATATAATTGTTTTATCATCTCGAAAATTTGATTATAGACTTGTTTTCTATGTGTGAGAGAGATCAATCATCCAAGGTTTCAAACCCTGAGAGTTTCATTTGATCGGATTGCAAGATCAGATAAAAATGTGTTTATAATGATGAAAGTGCGGATAGCATAACTCTGTAAAGTAACCATTTTAAGAAATTTATATATTTTTGTCAGATGCTCATCTCTAATTAAGGGTTGTTTTGTTTCGATCCTTGCATATGAAATTTCTTCCAAATTCAGTGGTATGCCCTTAGCTCATCGTTTGATATTTTTAATCTATCTCCTTCTAAGGCAGTTTACAATGATTATTTGACATTTGCCAAACAAGCCAGAATAGGCCATTTTACAAAGGAAGCACTAAAATTTGGTGGGTTACTTGGAATCTGGAGATGACCCAGTTGATTATTCAAATTATCATAAATTTTTTGAAGTTTTTGTGGCTCCCAACTTCTCGGTTTGTGCGCAATGGAGTTACTCAGTTTTCTTCCAGATTGAATTTAAGTTTATTTCAAACTTCTATATTCACATATATCTGGGAGTTACCGAAATATCACAAGCATGTTTTGTATGTTGATGTCAACATTCACCAATGAATTGATGGAGTGTTGCACATTAAATACAGAAGGGGCTACCTGCAAGTAGGAAATGCCAATTAAAAATGAGGATTTGTGTGGTGTGTGCAACTGGCAAAACAAATGTGAAAGACATGGAATGATAAATCAATGCAAAGGGAAAATAGGAAGCTTGTGCAATGCAACACTTTCTCCATTTTATAAGAACAAAGCACGTAGAGGAGGATTTTCTTAGTGTGTTGGCACTGTCAGTAGTGTGCACTGTGTTTTAAGACTGCATACACTATTATGAGGTGTTGAAAGAATCATTAATTAAATTATAAATTATTCTTCATCTTTGCACACTTCAATCAAACCGGTGTTCGACACATCATTTATATTTGGTGTTTCAAATAGAGGGCTCTCTTTCCAGGTAGAATGGCACATAAGTTTTTAAGCATGCGTAGGCCTCTTTTAGTGATATCTCACACATCAAACATGAAGTGAATGCATGCTGGAGAGGAGCTGTGAGTTTGGCAGGAGGTTTGCAAGCACTTTGCTAGGGGCTGAACGCACCAACATGAGATATGCACATGTTATTAGCTGTTACGTTGGAGCAGCACACTCATTGCTAAAAAAAAATCTTGTACATGTCCCCTTAGGGAATATGCATACTCCTTTTGGGTGTTGTGGTTGCCATAAAAGAAGTGTGTTGTTACGCATACCTCAGGAGGAAATGAAATGCATAGGTGGAGGTTGTGAGAGTTTTTTGGAGGGTGCTGCATGCAAGATAAATGGTGCAACTATTTTCCCCCTTATGTACCATTTGTTTGTAATTTTTTTAGCACATTAAGGCAATGAAAGTCGATGCTGTGCATGCACAAAGGCTGCAGAAGGTTGCATGAGCCTTTAATGCTATGTTTTCCTCCATTTGATGAGGTAGTCTATAGAAGAAGTTGGGAAGCAGCCTACGCAAGTGTTATGGAGAGCATCACCAGATTTTTGCTCACGCACTGTGTTGAATGTTTGGGCACCATTTAGAAGTGTTTGGAGTGGTCTTTGGCCATGGTAAAGGTGCGGGTTGGAGGTGCCAAAACCAAAGGAGTTGGGGTATATGCCACCAGCAAGCATCGAGTAGGTGTGTGTGTTAGTTGGCAGGAAGATTAGGTGCACTGTGGTGTTTAGTCCCACATGCAACCTGATTTGTATATCAAAGGCATTTAAAATAAACACCGTTCAAATATGAGGTAAAGTGAAATGGAGGAGGCTACATGTGAGAGACGTTGAATTTGTGTGCCCGGATGGTGCATGATAGGCGCGCACTACAAAATTTTTAAAAGAGAGAATTAATAAATTGAATTTGATACATCCCACATTGCTAGTGTGGAAGCACAATGATATATTTATAAGCTAAAAACCACAATATGCTAGTGTCCAAGTGTGGACGCAAGTCAAAGGCCGGTCTCATGCAAGTGTAGAAATCAAGGCGATAGTTGGATGATGACTTGGCGAAGCGGGCCCACATACAAAGGTAGTTTTATTTTGACGTGTATTGATCTATAGATTCAGTTGCATGGGGATACGTACCCAAATCAACAGACGTTGCAATAGCACAAAAATGGAGATGCTCGAGAGATAACCCTTGCACTATAACGACAGAGTGACATGTGTCACGATGATGATGTGGTGAAATAATACAGTCAGGCGCCCGAGTGGAGTTTGTAGACAAATCGAAATGTGACATGTGCCAGGGATCGATGACAAAGCAGAGGATCAAGGAGTTGGTCGGCCGCCTCAAGATGCATGCCGATCCAACGGTCATCAGTAAAGCACAAAAGAAAGATGCTCGCTAGTTAATCATAGCGAATGAATGAGAGGCTGACATGTGTTCCAAGGTGAGTTGTCAAATGGATGCCTGATCAGTGAGAGGAGCCAATCGCAAAGCGACAAGTGGCATGGGTGTGCTGATAGGTCTAGCTGGGTGATGATGTGGTCGGTTGAACTAATAGGATAGTGCCACATGGCACATGGGGCCCCACCTCAAAATTCAAAATTGCAGCAGATATTAAAATCCGAATTTGTATAGTTTGCACTATATAAATAATTCAAAAATTTAAATGGTGCTATCTGCTCACGGAAAATGATGCCTGGACTCATTTTTTACCCAAATATATCAGTATTATATGTTTTCAAAAACACCAGAAGACCACGAATACAATGGCAGTGGTTAAAATCAATTTTGACCAAATTGGTAGAAGTAGTAATGACTATTATTTTCAAGATCAAACTTTGGTGAAGATTTTTCATTTTAGATTAGATTGATATGCAAATCCGGCAGAGGGGGAAGATCAGATTTCTTGCGACTTGGCTTTTCTTGTAGAGATTTTTCTTGGGTTCACAAAGATATCATATTTGTTGCTTCTTCCAAGGTATTCATTGTTGATTTGATCTTTTTTAGAAGAGGTAGCTTGTTCCTACGAATGTCTTGCAGAGGTACAAATAGATCAGATTTCATTCTCCTGCAGGCCTTGGGATTGATTAGTTTGGTCTCGGGTTTTTGACCCAAATGATCCTTTTCTTATTGTATCCTTGTCTCTATAAAAGGAATTTTATGATCATTTAGAAGGGGCTGGCTGGAAATTCTTGACACAAGAAGCTGAAAAGCTAAGTGTGTATCCTCAGTCCAGATTGTAATATGTTTTTCTAGTTGTATCAGTGGAGGGGAAAAATCTTCAAAATCCTTTGCATATTGTCTAAGAGTTATATTCTGGAATAATTTGTAATAAAGGAACTTAAATCCTTATACTTAATGCAGTTTTTAGTTTCCAGATCTCTCCTTTTGTTGTGATTCTTGAGTTTTGGGTTTTTTGATTCATTTCTTGGAGTTTATCTATGTATGTGTTTTATTTTCAGCCTTGATCTAGGATCAAGTTAAAGGTCTCTGAATGAAACATAGATTCATTTGGTTCAACTAAAAGGATGTTTGTGAGCAGTGTATGAATCTAGTTTATTATGTTTATGGCTTGGAATCTGTGTTTTTGTATTCTATATCTATCTCAAATATATTGCCCAATGGACAAGGCATTGATCAGAAATCATTATCTCCTATAGTGATGCTAGTTTGGCATGGTTGTTTACATTCTGCAAGAAATCAAGTTAAAATCTTTTCAATCATTTCAGTTTTATGTATTTAGACCTCAGTTATTTCATAGCAATGGAGAGTCAATGAATGACTGGTTATCATTTAGTACTTTCTTTCTATTATCTGCTTTGTTCAATCCAGTCCTGGTGTTGTAAAGAAGTGTTCTATTATATTAGATTAGGTGCACCCGCCTTGGTTCTGCAGAGCCAAAAGTGAAGAGGGCAGTCTTGTCCCTATAGTTGGTCTAGTTGTCTATAGATTTCTCACATTTGGAACTAACCCCTCCTTAATATCAGTCATAGGTATATTGGTATCTCATGGAGTGTAAAATCCTATCTAGGAACCAACAAAATGGTGACTCCGCTGGGGATAGAGATGCAAAGTCATGCTAAATCCAGTTGAGATCTTTGGTATTATAAATTTGTGTGAAATAATGCAGGTTCCAAGTTGAGCTGGGCTCCTGGCTTGCTTATTTCAATCAGTTGATATCTCTAATGTTATAAATCAGTTATAAATAATGCGGGTATGAGTAGAGCTTGACTCTTGGCTGACTTAAAATTTATCTAGTGGTTTCCATTGAAGTGTATAAGAGTCAGTTCTAAAAGTTTCAAATCATCTCACCTAGTTGTCAGTGGCGACTCTGAGTTCTTTGTTTGATCAGTGCATATAATGATATATTTTCAGTCTTGATAAATAGTTTCTATACCCTGTTGAAGTTTGTTGTGTTGATGGAAAGAGATACAAAAAGAGTTTTCAGTGGTTAAGGTGTTTGTCCTCTTCAAGGAGGTGGCAGCTCTACAATTGTTTCAGCAAAGCAAATTTCAAATTTAGAGGCTTTCCATCTAGCAAGTTGAGTTTCAACTTCTACACTTCCAAGTATTTTTGATCTTCATGTGTTTTTCCATAAGATTAGCTGTAAAGTATTTTGTTCCCTATTAAGTGTTTTAGCACTAGTAAGAAGGGAAGAGTAACATAGAACAGTTTCATGTTTGCATGTTGAGTATCTTGTCATGAAACTTTAAATTTATTGTCATAGAGGTTTGAATGTTTTGGTATACCTCTTATAAAGACAAAGTAAGATGAATAGTGTTCATCTTGTTTCAAATCAAATGGATAACCATCAAATGGGCCAGCCTAGAAGGCTATGTTTCAGTAGGATGGATAGAGTTTTAAATTGTGCTCATGTTCATGGATCCCCAAATTCTTTTTCTAGTGAGCTCATTGATCTAATCCTGATCTTTGATGATCAGTCTGAATCAACACTTAAATGTGTCCTAGAATTCTTTAGATTTGTTGTAAAATATCAGATTTATAATGAAGATGTCAGCATGATGTTTTTTGGGAGATCCCTTAAAGGGGTTGCAACTAATTAGTATTTAAGTTTACCCCCAAAATATATATCTTCATTGAATGACTTCAAGTTGTTGTTCTTAGAAGAATTTTCTAATGATGATGAATGGGATAAGTTGCAAAAGGATCATCCACAAAGAAATAATACAAACAATATCCTAGAGCATCCTATGTTTAAAGATGAGAATATTTTTCAAAATTGTGAAATCATGTCAGAAGAACATTCAGATTGTAGTAGTCATAAGGAATCAGAATCATTATATACAAGGTCTTCTACCAATTCAGACATGTCAATTTGAAAGTAAGAATTATTTGAGTGAAGATTTTGATGAAGATATTAAGGATGAATTTCTTCCGGACTTGTGTGAACCAGTGCTAAAAAATCAGTACAGCATTTCTCATGATTCCAAAATTTACATCAGCTATGATTCTGTACCGATTGAGGAAGTGTGTTCTTCTAATAATGAAAATAATGAGGATTCTAGTATGAACAGTGCAAGTACTTCTAGTCATGAAGATGTGATGCATACCAATGAGTTACGTTCTCCTTCTCTCAATATTGGTAAGATCTCTGATTTATTGACAGCTAAATATAATAATAATACACATCTATTTAGTCAACAAATGTTATACCCAATTGATTTTTGTTTTGATACTGAAAATGTTGCAGAGGATTTATATAAGTGCAAATCCTTTGGTGAGAGTGATCCGGGTATAAGTTCTTGTGAAAATCATGGACTGGATGTGCATACAAAGTCAGATTGTGGGGATCTGACAGAAAAGTTTTCTTGTGAGCACACTTAATGAAAATAAAGATGATGATGTTGTTTCCCTTTGTACTGATGATGCTGGTTATGATGCTGATAGCGAATTCAATGAATGTCAAGATGTTGGAGAAGAGTCTATAGTTGATAATGCTTCTATTAAGTTTGTAGACCTTTCTTTTTATTAGCATAAGAGAACAGTCTTATTGTCTCAGTGTAAGAGATATTTGTGCAAACATCAAAGAGATGAATATGATGCAGATGAAAGTTGTTGCAGTGATTGTTTTGGACAAGATGATAGGAGCCAAGAGTTTGCAGCCCCTATTCTAAAGAAAGAAAAAATTTGCAACATCAAGCATGAAGCCAAAGAAAATAAAAATGAAATTCAGTGCACACTAAGCAGTGAGGAAATCTCAGACCTCTTGGCTGTTGATTTATAGAGGTATGCTTCCAATGTAGATTCTACTTTGCAATATCCAGATGATATATGTTTTGACACTTATGATGAGACATGTATTCAAAATGATGAAGATAATGATTCATGTTTACATGAATACTCCTCATATAATAAGTTTGTAGAAGAAGTGAATGAAGACTGTGATAGTGTGTTGTCCTGTCATGAATATTCTGATGATGAACATGTTTCTTGTTCAGTTTCTTTTCCTTCTTTTGATAAGTATGATGATTATTGTGACAGTGAGAGGGACAATAAATTTCCTAATAAAAATGATGGTATGGGTCGGTTGTCCTTGTGTCACAATAATAATGAAGAAAGTTTCCATTTGGTTCACGATTTAGATTGTGAATACATTATGGAGGATCCAAGTTGCTCAGTGGCTGAAACATCTCATAGAAATAAACCTGAAGATCCAATTCAATCTCAGCCAAGTGAGTAGCTAGTAATGCATGACAACTATTGTGTTCTATCTTCTAATGCATTATTAGATGAATGTTATACTTCCAATTCTCAAGATGAGATAAAAGCCATTCCATATTTCTTGGAATATGAGAATGATAGTGATGGTGATTGGAAGAATGTGGGCTATAACAAATACAAAATTATTTTTTAGCCTAGGAATGTTCATATATGTAGACAACAAATTTGTCATGTTATTTTTAGATGGATGGTCTCATATGGGGATGAAAATCATATGTTTGACAAAGGTAAGAAGTGGTTCCAATTTTGAGGCTTTGAGCCTTTGCAAGTGATGTATATATTGTACAGTTGCTTTGTTTTTAGTTGTGTGGTGTGTTTCTTTCAGCAAGGTTCCCTATTTTTGAGAGAGCAAGAGGTCGATTTTGATTTTTGAGTGGTTTGTTGTACCAAAGATTCCTGAATTCCTTGCATGCCCACAAGGGGCACGTGTCCCCAGCTAGAGCCACTATTGGAACTCTAAAAAATCCAGGTAGCTATGAGTCCATAATCATAAATTTATCCTAAGGCAAGGTTCAGTGCTTCAAAAGAACAATTTATAAGGACCCTAATTTGAGTGCACATAAAGAAACACCTGTTGAATTTCATGGCATAGTGCTTAGGACAAGTGTTCCTCACATTTCATTTGACATATGTAGTTGATCACAACTTTCAGAATCCAGTTCGGACAAGTTTTGAGGGTACCCATTTGGAGGCATGCGCTCAAATCTGCATTTTACATCTTGTCCAGTTTTAAGTAAATGGCCTACTTTGGAGGCTTGCAACTGATACCAGAATGATGGTCATGATGAAAGGATTGTTGCATCATGTTGTTGGCATGAGAAAGAAGTACCATGCTGATTTTAAACCTCTCAATGTGCCCGTTTGACATGTATGCCAGAGCCATTTTGTTTGCAATTTTTTAGTTTCTCTAGGAGTGCACATTTCAGTTCTCTGAGTGCCTACTTTGTGGCCTTGCCATTTTCACCGACCTCGAGGTCAAACATAATTGAATGATATTTCATACTATAGACATGGAAGTGATGCTCCACGATAAGTTTTAGATCATGACGAATCCGTTTGACCCATTTCCTTAGACATTTCCAGATGCAACTTCTACAGTTTCACAATGTTTCAGTTCAGGATGTTCCAAGTGGCCTTCTTTGAAGTTTATTTATAGATAATTATTTTATCATCTCGGAAATCTGATTATAGACTTGTTTTCTATGTGTGAGAGAGATCAATCATCCAAGGTTTCAAACCCTGAGAGTTTCATTTGATCAGATTGCAAGATCAGATAAAAATGTGTTTATAATGATGAAAGTGCGGATATCATAAGTCTGTAAAGTAACTGTTTTTGGAAATTTGTAATTTTTTGTCAGATGCTCATCTCTAATTAAGGGTTGTTTTGTTTCGATCCTTGCATATGAAATTTCTTCCAGATTCAGTGGCGTGCCCTCAGCTCATCGTTTGATATGTTTAATCTATCTCTTTCTGAGACAGTTTACAACGATTATTTAGTGTTTGTGGAACAAGCCAGAATAGGCCATTTTACAAAGGAGGTACTAAAATTTGGTGGGTTACTTGGAATCTGTAGATGACCCCATTGATTATTCAAATTATCATAAACTTTTTGAAGTTTTCGTGGCTCCCGGCTTCCCGGTTTGTGCGCAGTGGAGTTACTCCATTTTCTTCGAAATTGAATTTAAGTTTATTTCAAACTTATATATTCACATATATCTGGGAGTTACCGAAATATCACAAGCATGTTTTGTATGTTGATGTTGACATTCACCAATGGATTGATGGAGTGTTGCACATTAAATACAGAAGGGGCTTCCTGCAAGTAGGAAATGCCAATTAAAAATGAGGATTTGTGTGGTGTGTGCAACCAGCAAAACAAATGTGAAAGACATGGAATGATAAATCAATGCAAAGGGAAAATAGGAAGCTTGTGCAATGCAGCACTTTCTCCATTTTATAAGAACAGAGCACATAGAGGAGGATTTTCTTTGTGTGTTGGCACTGTCAGTAGTGTGCACTGTGTTTTAAGACTGCATACACTATTTTGAGGTGTTGAAAGAATTGTTAATTAAATTATAAATTGTTCTTCATCTTTGCACACTCCAATCAAACCAGTGTTCAGCACATCATTTATATTGGGTGTTTCAAATAGAGGGCTCTCTTTCTAGGCAGAATGGCACATAAGTTTTTAAGCATGCGTAGGCCTCTTTTAGTGATATCCCACACATCAAACATGAAGTGAACGCATGCTGGAGAGGAGTTGTGAGTTGGTAGGAGGTTTGCAAGCACTTTGCTAGGGGCTGAACACACCAACATGAGATATGCACATGTTATTGGCTATTACGTTTGAGTAGCACACTCATTGATAAAAAATAAATCCTGTACATGTCCCCTTAGGGAATACGCATACACCATTTGGGTGTTGTGGTTGCCATAAAAGAAGTGTGTTGTTACGCATACCTCAGGAGGAAATGAAATGCATAGGTGGAGGTTGCGAGAGTTTTTTGATGGGTGCTGCATGCAAGACAAATGTATCCACTGTTTTCCCCCTTATGCACCATTTGTTTGTGATTTTTCAGCACACTAAGGCAATGAAAGTCGATGTTGTGCATGCACCAAGGTTGTAGAAGGTTGTGTGAGCCTTTAATGCTACGTTTTCCTCCATTTGATGAGGTAGTCTACAGGAGAAATTGGGAAGTAGCTTGCGCAAGTGTTATGGAGAGCATCACCAAATTTTTGCTCACACACTGTGTTGAATGTTTGGGCACCATTTAGAAGCATTTGGAGTGGTCTTTGGCCATGGTAAAGGTGTGGGTTGGAGGTGCCAAAACCAAAGGAGTTGGGGTATATACTGCCAGCAAGCATCGAGCAGGTGTGTGTGTTAGTCGGCAGGGAGATCGGGTGCACTGTGGTGTTTAGTCCCACATGCAACCCAATTTGTATATCAAAGGTATTTAAAATAAACACCATTCAAATATGAGGTAAAGAAAAATGGAGGAGGCTACATGTGGGAGACATCGGATTTGTGGGCCCGGATGGTGCATGATAGGCATGCACTACAAAATTTTTGAAATAGAGAATTAATAAACTGAATTTGATATATCCCACATTGTCAGTGTGGAAGCACAATGAGATATTTATAAGCTAAAACCCACAATATGCTAGTGTCCAAGTGTGGACACAAGTCAAAGGCTAGTCTCATGCAAGTGTAGAAATCAAGGTGATAGTTGGATGATGACTTGGCGAAGCGGGCCTACATATGAAGGTAATATTATTTTGACGTGTATTGATCTGCAGATTTGGCTGCATGGGGATAAGTGCCTAGATCAACGGACTTCGCAATAGCACAAAAATGGAGATGCTCAAGAGATAACCCTTGTGCTATAACGACAGAGTGACATGTGTCACAGTGATGATGTGGTGAAATAATATAGTCAGGCACCTAAGTGGAGTTTGTAGACAAACCGAAATGTGACATGTGGCAAGGATCGATGACGAAGCAGAGGATGAAGGAGTTGGTCGGCTGCATTGAGATGCATGCTGATCCAATGGTCATCGCTAAAGCACAAAAGAAAGATGCTCGCTAGTTAATCATTATGAATGAACGAGAGGTTGACACATGTCCCAAGGTGAGTTGTCAGATGGATGCCCGATCAACAAGAGGAACCAATCGCAGAGTGACAAGTGGCATGGGTGTGCTGACAGGTCCAGCTGGGTGGTGAGGTGGCTGGTCGAACCAATAGGATAGTGCCACATGGCACATGGGGCCCCACCTCGAAATTCAAAATTGTAGCAGATATTAAAATCCGAATTTGTATAGTTTGCACTATATAAATAATTCAAAAATTTAAATGGTGCTGTCTGCTCACGAAAAATGATGCCCGAGACTCAGTTTTTACCCAAATACATCAGTATTATATGTTTTCGAAAATGCCAGAAGACCAGGAAGACAATGGTAGTGGTTAAAATCAATTTTGACCAAATTGGTAGAAGTAGTAATGACTGTTATTTTCAGGATCAGAGTTTGGTGAAGATTTTTCATTTCATATCAGATTAATATGCAAATCCGGCAGAGGGGAAGATCAGATTTCTTGCAACTTGGCTTTCCTTGCAGAGATTTTTCTTAAGTTCACAAAGATATCAGATTTGTTTCTTCTTCCAAGGTATTCATTATCGATTTGATCTTTTTCAGAAGAGGTGGCTTGTTCCCGGGAATGTCTTGCAGAGGTACAAATAGATCATATTTCATTCTCCTGCAGGCCTTGGGATTGATTAGTTTGGTTTAGGGTTTTTGACCTAAATGATCCTTTTCTTATTGTATCCTTGTCTCTATAAAAGGAATTTTATGATCATTTAGAAGGGGCTGGCTGGAAATTCTTGACACAAGAAGCTGAAAAGCTAAGTGTGTATCCTTAGTCCAGATTGTAATATGTTTTGCTAGTTGTATTAGTAGAGGGGGAAAACCTTCAAAATCCTTTGCATATTGTCTAAGAGTTGTATTCTGGAATAGTTTGTAATAAAGGAACTTAAATGCTTATACTTAATGCAGTTTTCATTTTTCAGATCTCTCCTTTGGTTGTGCTTCTTGATTTTTGGGTTTTTTGATTAATTGCTTGGAGTTTATCTGTGTATGTGTTTTATTTTCAACCTTGATCTAGGATCAAGTTAAAGGTCTCTGAATGAAACATAGATTCATTTGGTTCAACTAAAAGGATGTTTGTAAGTAGTGTATGAATCTAGTTTATTGTGTTTATGACTTGGAATCTGTGTTCTTGTACTCTATATCTATCTCAGATATATTGCCCAATGGACAAGGCACTGATCATAAATCAGTATCTCCTATAGTGATGCTAGTTTGGCATGGTTGTTTACATTCTGCAGGAAATCAAGTTAAAATCCTTTCAATCATTTCAGTTTTATGTATTTAGGCCTCAGTTATTTCATAGCAATGGAGAGTCAATGAATGACTGGTTATCATTTAGTACTTTCTTGCTATTATCTAATTTGTTCAATCTAGTCGTAGTGTTGTAAATAAGTGTTCTATTATACTGGATTAGGTGCACCCGCCTTGGTTCTGCAGAGCCAAAAGTGAAGAGGGTAGTCTTGTCCCTATAGTTGGTCTAATTGCCTATAGATTTCTCACATTTAGAACTAACCCCTCCTTAATATCAGTCATAGGTATATTGTTATCTCATGGAGTGTAAAATCCTATCTAGGAAACAACATGCCACTCTTCATACTGCTCTGTGTTTACTTGAAAGGTTAGTAACATTCGGTATACATATGCAAGTCAACATTTTCAACTCGTACTTAAATGTTAGAACACAGCTTGAAATAATTATATGAAGTACTGCATTATATTTATAATAGTCAGCAAAACATATCATTCGAGCTACCCATAGATTTTGGGGCTTTAGCTGTACTTGGCATAGGTTCACATAAGTATGAGCAATAAAATGTCTTGGAAATGTTTGTCAAAGTATCAACAAAATATAAAGATCATAACAAAATTGAGGCAATAATTAGACTCATCATCTGCCCCCTACTATCAGAATGCTTATCCTCAAGCATTGTATTTCCTTGCTATGGTCCTGAAATCACCAACGGTCATCTTTCCTTTCTTTCCACTTCTGAAAGTGTAGTAGAACCCCCTTGTGCGTTCCAAGTAATCTTCTCGATGCTCCTCAACCAACTAATCTAGTCTAGTGTCACTGATGTCATATAGGGGCCTAAATAGTGTAGGTGGCTGGAAAGACAAAGGCATCCATAATTCTCTTCTGGGCTGCCTTTCCAACTTCATGTAATTAGCCACCCTGTGAACAACTACTTCATAATTAATCGGGCTATGTGGTTCTGCTTTTTTGAAAGCTTCAGGCAACCTATTCCACCTACTTCTAACTCTTGAAAGAGCTCTTTGGGCTGTAAAATTGGGCAATGTCTGATAATCTCTATAAACTTTATCCCTTAATGCAAATACTTTTTCCCTAATTTCTGGCTTTGGTCTCCTATAAGTCAAATTGAGCCAATCCCTCAAAAGAACATCAGGCTTATGTGACTCAGCCCTTAATGGCAAAGGTTTGGATTTCTCTAGATCCCTATAGGTGTTTAGATGTCTATCATAGTTTGTCTCATTATGCATCGATGACATCAAGGCCCTTAAGTGAATGTTCCCTATATAGAGCAGAGGATTCCACTCTGTTTCATGTGGGATAATAAAATTGTGCAAATAGAGCTCACATAATAGATTTTGTTGCCATGATGGCAGAGTCTGATACAAACCATAAAATTCTTGGGCCGACTTGAATTCACAATCAATGTCTTTCATTGTCATCATAAGTTGGAACAAAAGAAATTTCTCCTTTAGGAAAATAACGTATACCCTAGGTAGTGGTCTACAAGCTATCACCTGGTCAGCTAGTTTTAAGCCCTTGTTCATTTTCTCTTTCGATTTCCTTAGCTTCTCTTTGAGAGATTCAATCTCCTCATCCTTCTCAAATATCTCCCTTTGCATTTGATTTCTTTCCTTCTTCCACTATGTTTTCTGAAAGATAAAATGGTTGTATAGTGTAATACCTCAAAAATGGGCTATATGTTCATTAACCTCTTATATCTTCAAATCAAACAAAATCGACATCAAAGTCCTAACCTAAGGCACATCTACACACTATCGAATCCTAATTGATTATTCTAAATTTTGCATTGAGGAATATTCCTAGCAATATTCCTATTTATCCTAATTATCTTTAATTTAATAATTATTTTGTGATAAATCCTATTTATCCTAAAGTTTGATTAATTGAATATTCTGAATATTTAATTAACCAAATTTAATACTACCACTTAATTATTTAATTGAATGTAATTAAGTTATTCCTAAATTATATTATTTAATTTTGACGATAAATCTAAAATCTTATGACTAATTGATTAAATTCTTATTTAATTGATTAAAGTCAATTGTCAATTTTTAATAATATAGTTTTAGAATAAAGTTTGATTTAATAATTGATTAACCCATAAATCAATTGTTTTAATTCAAAAATTAGTTAAGTTGAGAATGAATCACTTTATTTTAATTAATTTATAATTAAATCATGCACAATCAGAAAAACAATCAACTAGAAATCAACAACCAATTTTAAATTTAAACTCAACATCTGATGATGAGTTGAAATTTGATCTAAGCTCTATTTTTGAGTTAAACACTACTTTTGCATGATTTTTGTGAGTTTATTTATTCTTAATTTCTTGTTAACTCAAAAATCAACCCGAGTTTATCAAGAGTGATTTATGGATTTTCTCATGCATCCTCAAAGCCCCGGATTTCTATAAAATCAAGGCTTAGCTCTTCACAATAATAGACCTCAAATTTGCACAATTACTCTAGTGAATTTGCGATTAAAGGATTGAGCACTTGCGACAGATGATTTGTGAGATCTTTCATTGTTGGTCATAGTTTCATAGTTTTCATATCATAACTTTGCGTTCATAGTTTTTATACCATTCTTAGATAAATCTGCATATCATTCAATTTCATTCATCTAGCTTAGATTCATACAGTTTTTTTCATATTATTGCACAGAAAATACAAAAATATAGAATAATCTGCATTCATATAGTTTTTATTCTTCTACATCCAAAACCTTCGTTTAGGTGTTGCATTGTCATTGATCTCGATTCCAGTCTGAGAACATCATACTCACACCTACTAGAAGGAAGTAAATCACTTGGTTAGCTTAGTTTCAATTATTTGCAAGATTTTGATTTCTGCTAACCTCTAATGTTTTACTGAAGTGTTTTCTACAGCTAGGTACAAAATTCACACACACATTTTAGGCACCCACCATGGGGCCCTGAAATGGCTTTCCATCTCTTCTATTTCAATTTCTATCTATTTTCTGTCATTTTCTGGTCCATCTTACGATTTTATTCTCTGTCTATACATTTTTCATATGACTTTTGTCAGAAAGTCATACCAGAAGATACTGGTTGTCGTATGACAATTGAGGATTTTGAGGCTCATTTCATCAACTGTAGATTGTCATTTGAGAGTTGAATTATCATTTGGTAACAAATCCACTGTCGTACACATTTTCAAATAGTCATATCAGAGCTGACCCATTGTCGTATGGGATTTGGATTGTCATCTGGAAGGTAACCCATTGTTGTACGAGTTTTGATACCAGGATTCAATTGTCATTTCAAAATTTTAGGCAGTTTTTTAGATTTGGACTAACAGCTAACCCTAACAATTGAGATCTTCTATTTCTAACTGATATTTGCTAAATCTAATTGGGAAAAATGTAACTAAATTGCTAAAATAGGTAAAATCTACTAAGCGTGTTGCGAGGAATTTAGGTATTCTACTACGATCTGATAACACTTTGATTTGGACATAAAATGAACTCTCACGTGTCAAGCTTGTGTGACTTTTCTTGCTTTCATATCACAGACTTCATTTTGGGTTATAAAATGAATATAGATTTTCTTTCTGCATATTTGTTACACATAGTAAATAGACCCTATGAACACTATTTGTGGATGATCTCAAGAGAGTGGGCTTCTTTCACTTTTTCATGCATATAAAGCTCTTCTTGACGAAGGATCCCCTTGTAGGTAGGGAGGTTATTGAGATTGTCTTGCATTCTACTAGATTTGTGCATCTTCAACTTTTGATTGATACATTCTCTCTCTAGAGAGGTTGATAGATCATAAGCGATTGACATCATAGATCTTTGTGAGATAATCTTGGTCTTAGCGTGTCAAATTAATCTATCTTCTTTGTCTTGGTGAAGTGAAGAGGCTAGGGGATTATTCTATACTTCCTTTTTGGATAGTACCAAAAACCTAGATCCTTGAATCCGATCTAGTCCCCCTGTGGTATCTTTTGTGAGTCACCTTTAGAGAGGGTTAACCATAGTGGACATTCTCTTAATTGGGTCAACCATGTGGATGGAACCTCAAGTGGTAATAGCCAATTTTTCCATGGTAGCAACAGCCGCTATATAAATGTCCTTGTGGAGGAATCTTCACAAGTGTGGTCTCTTGTTGGGCTGTCAGATCTCCCTAGCAGCTCCTGATTGATTAAATTCTCAGACTATGTCAAAACCCCAGTGTGCCTAGATTGGAGTTCACCCTCTTGAGATCACAAAATTTGCAGAGTCAGACCATTACTACAAACCCTAGTGAGGCCAAATTTTTCATTTTCTAGGAATATGTGCATTATTGAAAAACTTTTTGGAACATACACAAGTAGTACTTCTAGGGATTAGCACAATAAGTCACTATTGCTTGTTCATGTGCAAGGTTGCTTTTTCCCCTGTTCATTGTTTTCAGATGATTGCCTACTTCCCTTTCTTTCTATTTTGCGTGCTTGATATCTACTTGGTTATTTAAGACAGACTATTACACAGATCTTCAAAATTGGATAGAAAACTTTGCCAACAATTTGAAACTGAAAACCCAAAATTGCAAAATCTGAAGCAAAATTCCTCTCTGGAGTCAAAAGTCATTCCACAGTCTTAGATTGTCATACAAGTCTTGAGAAAAAGTCATTTCATAACCCCTGTATTGTCGTACGGTAGCCAGTATTGTGTTGTATGAGTGTTGTCACTAGAAATCAAAAGAACATTATCCCTAGTAGCAATTGTCGTATGAGTCTTGTCAATTGTCATTTGAGAGCATACCCAGTGTCATATGAGCTTTCAGAAAATCATTTGAGAATTCTCAAAAAGTCATCAGAGACTTGTCAAATTTGTCAAAAATCCAACTTTTACAGCCTATTTCCACATTCTGTCAATATATTCACTATGTCAGGAATAGAGCAGAAACTAGAAAGAATCCATTCATTTTCCTAAAGTGGTCTCTTGAGTCTGATTTAGCCTTTTGATTTATCGATTTGAGTCTTTTTCATCTTGTGTTAAAACCTTGTCAAAATTATCTTCAAATTTAGTCTTCTTACTAAAATGGCTAAGTGTTGTGAGCTCGTTCCCGCCATCTTTTGGGCATCTACCCATACTACTGTGGCACAATATCCTTCATTTATGTCCAATCTAATCTTCAATCAATTCAATCTTGACAAGGTTGTGTCATTCAATCTTCTTGAATCGGGTCTTTCTTTAGTTGTCTTCATCTTTCTTTCTTGCTTCACCCAAGGTTAATGGTGGAAACTAGAGCTTCCTCACACAAGAAATATGGAGAAGCACCCAACATTGTACCTTTGACTACTCACGTGGGTCCAACTCTTGATAAACTCTACAATTCAGGTCTTTATGAAGATGACAGTCTAGGCAATTTTTGATTGAAAACTTGTTACATACCCCCTCCATCAAATCATAGAGGTAATCAACAAACTCCACCTCAATCTATCCCAGGGAGTCCTAAAACTCCTAACATGTCTCAAGGAGGGATACATCATGGGTCTCAAGGACCTCATTCTCAACATGGTGCAGATCAAGAACCTACACCTTCTGAAATTGCTCGATATCAAGACGATGATGACTTCAAAAAAATGATGAGGCATTTCTTGAAAGAAGATGGAGGCATACTTTCTAGAGCTAGCTCATCAAGGAGCTAAACTTCCTCCAAAATTTAATGTTAAAAATATCATTGCACATGAGGAAGAAACCCCTATCATGGCTATGATGAAACAAATGCATGCCATGCAAGTCAAGATCAATAAACTAGAGAAAGAAAAGGAACCTAAGGAGTTCTCAATGGAGGCCCTATGCCCTTTTCCGTTTGATAAGGACTTGTACATGCCACCATTCCCTAAAAGAGTGGAAAAGCCTAAATATGATAAGTATGATGGAAATCATGATCCTCAAGATCATGTCAGAGAATTTTGTACTTAGTCTATGGAGTTCATGCACGAACCAACCTACTTAATGCATATTTTCTCTCTATCTCTAGGAGTAGCCATTAATTGGTTCTCTAGGATGCCTCCAACTATCAAAACTTTTGAGCAGTTAATCAAATTGTTCTATCAGCAATACTCCTACAACATTCAACATTTGGTCACCATGATCGACATCTGCAATCTAAAACAATATCTAGGAGAACCATTCTTGACATTTCTCAAGAGATGGAGAAAGAAATTTTCTCTATGTGCTAGACCCAGTCCAGAAACTGAGAAGCTAGAAATCTTCATCAACAATCTTGTTCTATAAATCAACTACCTTTTACAAATGCAAAATTATACATCCTTTGATAAGATGGTAGATAATGTGATCAAAATTGAGAAAGTACTTGTGAAAAAAGGAGACATCACACTTCAAAAGGACAAGTACGAATCTAGATCTAGTTCTAAGGACAAGAACAAAAACTACAATAAGAATAAGAGCATTGTCATAGATGACATTATTGATACTATCCGTGCCCCATCCAAGGCACCCACTTTCAATCTCACTGTTGGCACCCAAGCCATCAAAGCTTTCGAAGCTAAAACATTAGAATCTAATAAGAAGCCATTTGCTTACAAACCTTAGGCTACAGATCCTAACCGCAAATTCACTCCTCTTGGAGAGTCCTTGGAATCTGCCATGAAAACTCTATTGGCTAACAAAATCATTTACTTGCCTAAGATAAAATTCTTTGATCCTGAACCTAAACCGAAATGGTGGAGAGAGAATGATTTCTGTGACTTCCATCATAGTAAGGGTCATAAGACTAATAACTATGTTCACTTGAAACACATCATACAAGACAAAATTGATAATGGATAAATCACAATTGATAATCATAAGAGAAATAATGATCATACAACATTCATGGAACCATTTTCAAAACATGGTAAAGAAGATTCTTCTTCTCAGCCTAATATGGGTGCTAAAGTCAATTATGCCTACTCTAGAAACAATGATGTTATCAATATGGTTGAACCATGTCTATCTGAGCATTGCAACATCATCACAATTGTAAGAAAATATAGAGAAAATCAATCAACTAATGCAGTTACTCAATCACAAACTCAGGCGCATCTACAAGGACAAATCCCAGATTCATCCAATGTCCCCAAGATGCCTTTCAATATTTCATCTACTTCTAAATAGAAGGCTACATCTAAATCTTCAAATCCTAAAGACATGAGGCCTACATCATATAGTATTGTCCAAAAACTCTAGCATACAATTGCAAAAATATCCATGTTTGAGTTGCTTCGGATATCTCTAGGTCATAGAGCCATTCTAGACAAAGCTTTGCTCGGATCCAATGTTCCTGATAACCTTGATTTAGATAGATTCTAGACTATGGTTGGTCATCTTACGTCTCACAGTTTATGTCCTTTTCAGAGGAAGATGATAAATCCTTGAGTCATCCACATAACCAGCCCTTGCATATTGAAGTCTTGATCCAAAACCATCATGTCAAACATGTGTTGATAGATGGGGGCACTGGTCTTAACATTTGTTCTTTTAGCTTGATTAAACAACTGGGATTTTAAGAAATGGCCATTGATCCTAGAAAGAAGATAACTATAAAAGCATATGATGAGCAAGAAAGATCTTCCAAAGGAACAATTGTCTTACCTATTAGAACAGGTCCAGTCATCAGAGATACTATATTTCAAGTTCTTGATCTAACTTTGGCTTACAAAATCCTTCTAGGGAGACCTAGGATACATGAAATGAAAGCTATTCCTTCTACATACCATTAGTGTTTGAAATTTCCTTATGAAGGAGTAGAAGTGATGATTCCAACTGATCTATATACACCTTGCAATGCATTGAAAGAAAGTGTTGATAAACTTGTTCCTAATAACAGAGAATCTTCCACTAAGTAGCTAGAGGTTGCTTTGACATCCAAGATGGAAGACATTGCTAAAGAGGTTAAAATCAAAGAAAATGGTATGGGAGAATATACTATAGAGCCAGTCTTATCTTTGAAATCTCTCCCTATCTCACCTAAGTCCTATGGGAAAACTCTAAAACAATCCAAACTAGAGTCTAAAGAACCTCTTGAGGCATACAAAGGAAATTTTGTTGTGGAACAAATATCTAAACAAGATTTTGAAGAGGATGAAGCTGTGCTTGCATGGCTATACAAAGATGAACCTGAATCTTAAATTGTTCAAACATGTGACTCTAAAACACCGAAGATCCCTTCTAAGTCATATGGCCCAAGGGACAAATTGATCACAAAAATAGGATATGCAGGCAAAGGACCTCTAGGACTATAGGGTAAAGGCCTTCTATCACCTCTTGACCATCATGGATGAGCAAACAAGAATACAATAGGTCTAGGATATAAGAAGAAGCCTTTCTATCTTAGCAAGAGCTCTCCACATGTCTTAGAATAGATTGAGCCATCCACAACAAATCAACTAAAGGGAGAAATAATAGAACAATCTGACAGTGATGATTCAGACACCACTGAAGATCTTATTACTTATGAGGGTTTGCGTAAAGAAATAGAAGACCTCCTTGAAGTTGAAGATGATCCAGTATAAAGAATCAATGTAGTAGAAATACAAGAACCTAGTATGGAACAAGAGATAACTGCACCACAAGAACCAGTTAATCTTGAAGATAATCAAACAGATAAAGAGGAAGGTGGTAGTTATTCTAAAACAGATTCCCATGAGTATGAATTCTAATTAGAATCTGAGGGTAACCCTTCTTAGGGTATTCATCTTGACTTTAATCATGTTCTTAAATCTCCTAGATGCATAGATGAGGAATCAAATGACTATGAATGGGGAGCCATTCCAGAAGAAGATGAACTTATCACAGAGAAACATATTGATGTTATTCACCAATATGCACCTAAACCCAACGTAAGTCTAGAGTGAAATAATGAACTTAACAAGTCTGATCCACCGATGGCTGAAGTGGACTACCACAATGACATTGAGCCTATTCATGAATTGAATGTCTTAAGTTGTAATATCACATTCGAACTCGAGCGTCAGGTTAGGACCAATGATGACAGATCCATATCCATAAATAGTATTTCCCAATCTTTCACCACTTTGACTATACAACATCCTGAACTTCTTGACAAAACCTCTACGAATCTAAGCCAAGGTATTTGTACCTTTCCAAATGACTATTCCCTTGCTTGCTACCTCAATGTAGTTGAGCCTATGAGGACTTCCATTAGTGAACCAAGCATTAGCATGATGGAGTTAGACATCAAGTATCTTAGTCAAAAGAATAAGAATAAAAAGAAAAAGAAAAGGAGTTCTGAGGGTGAAAACCACTTTGTGGCAGTCTCAGAACCTACAAAAGTAAAAATAAAAGATGTATCCAAAGGTGAAAACCTCTCTAAGGTGCGTAAGGATGAGATATTTGATGTCCTTCTGAGTCATTTATAGGATAGATCTCCAGTTCTAATTGAGCCCACTCAATCTATCAACTTGGGAATAGTAGAAGAACCACAGTTTATTCATGTAGCACAATCCTTATTAGAAGAAGAGAAGAAAAAAATTACAACATTCTTAATAGAAAGAAGATCAACTTTGGATGGAAATATTCAGATATGCTAGGGTTGGAGCCTAATCTTATAATGCACCATTTATCTATAGCTCCAAATGTCAAACCTATTAAGCAAAAATTGAGAAAGATGCATCCACATGTTGCACTCTTGGTCAAAGATGAATTAGAGAAACTATTAAAGCTAGATTCATCTGTGTTATTGACTATGCTGAATGGATCTATAATATTGTACCTGTATCAAAACCCAACAAGTCTATAAGAGTATGCACAAATTTTAGAGATGTAAACAAAGCATGCCCTAAGGATGATTTTCCACTACCTAACATTGATATAATAGTGGACATGACTGCGGGTTTCGAAATGCATTCTTTAATGGATGGTTTTTCTAGATATAATCAAATCAAAATTTCTCCAGAAGATCAAGAGAAAATTTCTTTTACATGTGCGTGGGGGACCTTCTATTGGAATGTCATGCCATTTGGGCTTAAGAATGCTGGTGCCATGTATTAGAGAGCTATGACATCTTTTTTTCATGACATGATGCATCGAACTATGGAGGATTATGTTGATGATACTTTAGCAATATCTATGATAAGATCTGAACATCTCAATGATTTGAGAAAAATACTAGATAGAATGGAGAAGTTTAGTCTTAGACTGAACCCTAAGAAGTGTGCTTTTGGTGTTACTTCTGGAAAGCTCTTAGGCTACATTGTTTCAAAGAATGGAATTGAAGTTGATCCAGCTAAAGTTAAAGCTATCATGGAGATGCAACCTCCCAAGAATATCAGTCAAATGAGAACATTACAAGGGAGACTAAAATCTATTAGATGCTTCATATCTCAACTAGCAGACATATCAAAACCTTTCACAAAGACATTACATTAAGGTGTGACCTTTGCATGGAACAAGGAATGTGAAAAGAACTTCAACCATATCAATAAATACCTATCAAATCCTCCTATCTTGATGCCTCCTATTCAAGGGAAGTCGTTGATCTTATATGTCTTTGCAAAAGATACATCACTTGGGGCATTTCTTGCACAACATGATGAGAATAAGAAGGAAAGAGCTATATACTATATCAGTAGAACATTGGTAGCATATGAAAATAACTATTCAATGATTGAAAAGGCTTGTCTAGCTATGATTTTTGCATCACAAAAACTAAGACATTAAATGTTGGCTTATACCACACATTTGGTAGCTAAGATTGATCCACTAAAGTACCTACTAAGAAAAGATACCATCACAGGTAGATTAACTAAATGGTTAATGCTCTTAAGTGAATTTAACATTGAATATGTTGAATGAAAAGCTATTAAAGGCCAAGTTATTGCTGATCAATTGGTGGATGCACCTATGTTTGATGACACACCAATGCAAATGGAATTCCTAGATTCCTCTATCATGAATCTTTCTTCTAGAGAATGGCACTTGTTCTTTGATGGCTCCTATACATAGAATGGATCTGGAGCAAGCATCTTGTTTATCACTCCTCAAGGATACTCAATTCCTAAGGCATTCTGAATCAAGTTTCCTTGTACAAAAAATATTGATGAATATGAAACCCTTCTCAATGGTATGAAAATAGCAATTGAGTGGAGAGTAACAGAATTACACATTCATGGAAACTCACAACTTGTAATACACCAAGTCAATGATGTGTATCAAAAAAAAGATGAAAAGCTCATTCCATACAAGAGAATGGTAGATGATCTAAAGAAATACTTCATATCTATCACCTTTGAACAAATACCTAGAAAAGAGAATAAGGTTTCCAATGCAATGGCAATGCTATCTACTTTATTACAACAACCTGAACATGAGCTACGCTACGAGTTCCTGGTGGAAGCACTATCTTATCCTGCATATGATTCCCCTGATACCTACATGATTTGTACTATTGTAGGTCATGATTCATCTAGATATAAAATTCTTTTCTCCTATCTCAAAGATCAAATCATTCCCGATACCTTTAACCACCATGAAAATAGATACCTTATCTGCAATGCATCTCGGTATGTCATCATTGGTCATGATATGTACAAACCAGGTCTAGATGGTACACTCCTTAGACGTTTAGAATAGGAAGAGTCTCAATGTGCATTAGAGGAATTCCATGATGGCATTTGTGGGTCACACTCAAACGGTTTAACACTAGCCCGAAAACTTATTAAGGTTGGGTACTATTGACCAAAAATGGAGAAAGAGGCTATCAAGTTTGCTAAGAACTGTCAAAAGTGCCAAGTACATGGAAACTTAATTCATGCTCTAGGGAGAGATCTAATTCCCTTCACTACACAATGGCCTTTTCATCAATGGGCACTTTTTGATCTTATAGGATCCATACATCCTCATTCTTCTAATGGACATACCCATATAATCACAGCTACAAATTATTTCACGAAAAGGGTAGAAGCAGTTCCTTTAACTCAATCCACTGACAAGAAAATTTCTATGTTCATTCTGAACTACATCATATGTTGGTATGGTATTCCACATTCTATAGTCACAGATAATGGCAGACAATTCAAGAATAGAGACTTAGATGATCTATGTGCCAAATTCAAGATTACACAACATTGGTCATCTATCTACTATCCTCAAGGGAATGGACAAGTAGAGGCTTCAAACAAGAATCTATTGAAAATCTTGCATCGTACAGTTAATAAAATAGGAAGAGACTGGCATCTCATGATCAATTCAACTCTCTAGGCCTATAGAACAAGTATCAGAACACCCACTGGGGCTACACCATTCACTTTAGTTTATGGGTCTGAAGTGGTACTGCCTATTGAGGTTGAAATCCCATCACTAAGAATAAAAATGCATGGTCTAGTAAATGATGATGCCTACAGAGTGTCTAGGTTGCAAGAACTTGAACTACTAGATGAGTG
This sequence comes from Chamaecyparis obtusa, assembly GCA_027943335.1. NCBI lineage: Eukaryota > Viridiplantae > Streptophyta > Pinopsida > Cupressales > Cupressaceae > Chamaecyparis > Chamaecyparis obtusa. Next base: position 31,468 of record BSBK01014930.1, on the reverse strand, counting down.
CAAACAAGAAGCATATGATCATATAAGAGTATATTAGAAAAGAATTTCTAGAGGCTACAACAAGAAAGTTAGACATAGAGAATTTTAGGATGGTGATCTAGTCTTGAGAGAGAATCCTAAAAATCAATCACATCAAGAACGCAAAGGGAAGTTTGAACCCAACTAGCTGGGTCCCTTTTTTATCACTGTTACTTTTGGCTCTGGAGCCTATCAACTCTCAATGACTGAAGGAGAACAACTCCAAGAACCAATCACCATTTTCCATTTGAAGAAATTTTATGCCTAAGGCATTCATTCTTTGCAAAATGTCCTCAAAAAATTATAAAAATAAGAAAAAGTCCTAAAAAAATGATCATCCTAGTAAAAACCTAGCAAATAGGATCCTTGATGATTCACAAAAAAATCAAATGATATCAAAAGTACAAAAAAATTGAAAAAATGAAAAAAGAAAAAAAAATGAGAAAAAGAAAAAGTGCCTTGGTGAAAACTTGGAAACAGGCACCTTGGTAGCAAAAATAGAATCTTTGCCAAGCTGGTGAAAACCCAGCAAATGGGTGCCACTTGTTTCAAAATGCTCTATCTATCAGCACAATCTTGGTCTCTCCCAACTTTCAGTCTTGCTTTAGTTTGTACATATCTCCTGGTTTGTTTTTGCATTCCTATTTTTAATAAAGTCGGTATGTGCACCAATCGGCTCAAACGTCTATATCCTATCAATGTTCAAACTTGGGGGCACTCAAAGTCATATCCTATGGCCTCCAGTGTATCTTAGACATGTCATATCTAGTCAGAGTCCTTTGAAGCTTCATCTAAGTCAGTCTGTATGTCTCCTCTCTAGAAAGGATTTTGCATCTACAACAACACAATCAAACATCAATGCAAACTAAAAACAATCTATGCTTTTACATGCTTTTATCTCCTTGTATGCTTACTGATTCACATTAAAAATTTTGCATATTGTGTCCTTTTGAACTCTTCGATGATGTCCTTTATAGGATTTAGAGAGTGATGATTGGGGGCATAATATTTTCTTTATTTTCTGCTTGTATGTGAAAATATAACAACTTTGAAAATTCTGGATTGAAATGGTATCTGTCTATAAGAGCCTTTATCTCGTATTGGATGGCCATGTGTACCTCGGCCATTGATACCCAAAAAATTCAAAGAAATTTGATCTAACTTTTTAGTGTAATTAAATATTCACTAATTACACTTTACTTAAGTTTACTTAGGATAATGCATTTTCATATTAGTTGTCATTGTGACACCTAGGAGTTTGCATTTCATTTTAGCACATGGTTAGGAGAATTTCCACTTTAGGTGTGATAGTTGTCATCACATACCTCTTTGTGTGTGAGATCCACCTTTAGTGCTCTTATCACATTATCATCCTCTCATTGTTGCACATGCTTCACATACTTTCATGTACAATGGAGGATGATCCACCTTTGGTGGACATGTGATTCCACCTAGTGTGGGTGATATCTTATCATTTTCTTATCATGTAGTCTTACTGCATTGCTTATATATTCAGGCACTCCTACTTTGTAATCAATTCAATTAGCTATAATCAATTATTTGATTATTTTTCTTGGCTCTCTTGTGCTATCTCTTGAGCTTCTAGATTTTGGCATTCATTCTTTTCCTTAGGCAAATTCTTACACGGTATCAGAGCCATAGGAGTTTCATTGTATAGCCTATTTTAAGAGATTTTTATTGCAGGTCAAAATTGGAGCTTGCTGGTGCAAATTAGAGGTTGGCATCACATTGAAAAGGTCCAAAAATCCTTAAATCAAATTTTGTTTCATCCAAATCAGATATTTGAAGCCAAATCTAGAGCCATTTGAATTTTCAAGGTTCGGCGGCAGCGATTCAAAAAAATAAATTTTAGAGGCGATTTTGAAACAATGATATCTCAGTCATCCAGAGTCCTTTTTTTGAGCAATTTTTTTTGTTTTGGGGTGGAATTTCATGATCTACATAATGGTGCAGGTGATTGCTAATCTCTATTTCTGATGTTTTCTAAAAATAAAAAATCTTGATTTTTACAACTTTAGAGGCTTCGTTTGGGCTCATATGGACACATTTTTAGGTGCTATTTTTTTTGAAAGTCCATGATTTTTTGTCTACTTTCCAGATTTGGTATCAGTTTGGAAAAATTCTAAGTAGACATAGTACTTTTAGAATTTAGTCTATTTTGGCCTATTTTTGGCACTTGTAATTTGTTAGATCTTTGAGAGATCTTGTGTCTTATTTTTTGGAGTCTACTATAGCTTCATATTTTCTGTTGTAATTATCAAAATCAGAAGTTCACTTTGGTTCATTTTGGCAAGTGACAATTGTACACACACTATATATAAAGTGCCAAAATCATCTATTTTGGGGGGGTTCTTTGTTTCATTGCATTTTGGGGGGTGCATTGAATTTTTTATCTCATTGTTTCATGTGAGAATTACATCATGGATGGTTTAATTAAGTTGACAAGAGGGAACTATAAGAAATGGAATGAATTGGTTCTTGCTCATCTTAGTGAGCATAACCTATTATCCTATTTTTATGAGTATAGACCTAAAAGTCCTTACAATTGGGACTCTTACTCAGAAGTTGTTAAGGTTATCTATTTGAATATGGATATGGATGTTATGGATTCCCTTGATGACTACAAAGATGAAATAATGAATATTCCTGATCTTTGGACTTTTCTTTGGGAAATGTATGGAGATCCACATATTCCTCCACTTCCAAAATGTCCAGAACCTCCAGTTGCAGCTCCTTCTCCTCTTATTAATACCACATCTAGTGTTTCTCTTGATGATGCTTACATTCACATAGCTATGGATTTAGGTGATTCAGTGCAACATAATATTCATTGTCTTTCAGACTTGGTTCCATTGGATGCCTACTTGACAGACATTGCAGGTTTGTTTGTGGAGTCCTACATTTCAGATTTGGGAGACTTTATTGATGATATTCATCTTCTCTTTATTGAAGATGATCCTTATTTAGTTGTTTTGAGGGAGTATGTTGACCCTCATCTTCATTCTCTACTTGATCCTTCTTTCAAGATTGACATGATTGTGGATCCTTTGATACAAAATTTGGAGGAGGTCTCTTTAACTACAGAGAAGAAATTTGAGTCTTTGGAGATTGGTTTTCATGAGTCTCAAACTTCACTTGAGATGTCACATTGCATGGTTCACGTTGACCATACTCAAGTGTTGAAGATTCTTATTCAGTTTCCTGAGACATCATACATTTTGAGTATTCTTCCTAGAGATTGGGGAGGATATATTTATCCACCTATGGACTTGTTTCTTCCTAAGGGGAGGAACATCATTTAGTTTTCTTGGTGTAGTTTCTACATTGATCCAGGTGCATCTATCATGGGTTTACATTCTACATTGAGGGAGGGCTTTCTTGCTTCTCTTCCTACTTCATTTGAGGAGACATCTTTGTCTTTGGAGTTTGATCCAAATTCTTATGTGGATCAGTTATCATTGGTTCCTTGTTTGTCACCTTCTCCTATTGGGATTTCTCCTGATTAGTTCATGGCATCTTCATTTACCAAGGATATAGCGACACTTGGGCATACTTCAAAGACATCATACTTCATTTGGATTCCCCTTCCTACATTTTATCCACAATGGGAAGCCTTCTTACATCTATACTTAGTGTATCTTCTTCCTAAGAGGAGAAATGTTGTTTGTAGGCATTGGACTATGTTTTGTCTTCAAGCACTTACCATCCTTGGAGGAGATTACTCATTATGGGGGGATATCATGTCTCCTTGTTTCCTTCCTTTGGGGGGATTTTTTATTGTATATGCATGATGTATGTCATAATTGGGGGGTCTTGATTACTCCATCCATGCATGCATCTTGTATTTGTAATACCCCAAAAATGGGCTATAAGTTCATTAACCTCCTACATCGACAAATTCGAACGAAATCGACATCAAAGTCCTAATCTAAGGCACATCTAAACATCATCGAATCATAATTGATTATCTTAAATTTTGCATCGGGGAATATTCCTAGTAATATTCCTAATTATCTTAATTATCTTTAATTTTATAATTATTTGGCAATAAATCACATTTATCCTAAAATTTGATTAATTGAATATTTTCATATTTAATTAATTAGATTTAATATTTGCCACTTAATTATGTAATTAAATTTAATTCTATCTATTATTAATTGTATTATTTAATTTTGACAATAAATCAAAATTCTTATCTTTAATTGATTAAATTCTTATTTAATTAATTAAAGCATGTTGTCATTATTTAATAATATAATTTTTAATAAAAGTTTGGTAAAATAGTTAATTAACCCATAAATTAATTATTTATTTTCAAAAATCAGTTGAGTTGAGGATAAATCACTTTATTTATTTATTTAATTCTTAATTATTATGCATATTCAAAAGAAACAGTTAAACTCCAAATCAGAAAATCAATGCAAGTTATTGACTTTTTGGAACTCAACATCCTTTTGGAGTTCAAAAAGCTGATCTAAACTCTAATTTGAGTTAAAAAGCTGTTTTTGCATGTTTTTGCATGATTTTGAGAATTAACTATCTTTTATGATCAGATAACTCAAAAATCAAGATGAGTTAATTTGAGTGATTTATGGCTTTTATTCATGCACCTCCAAAGCCCTGGATTTCTATAAATTAAGGCTTTAGCTCTTCACAAATCATCTCATATTTTGCACAATCACGCTGGAGAATTAGAATTGAAGAATCAAAGCTCTTGCGAATCGACATCTTTGTGAGATCAATCTTATTTTTTTTGTGTTCATTTAGATTCATATTTCATATCATTTCTAGATTAGCATAGCATATCAATTTCATTTAGCATAGATTTCATATCAGTTTTTACAATTATTATTGCATAGAAAATATCAAAAATATAGATTAATTGCATTTATTCCATATCTAGAATTGCATTCAAATCCTTCATTTAGGTGTCGTCTAGGTCACTGATCTCGATAATAATCTGAGAACATTAATCTCACACCTATTAGAAGGCAGTAAATCGCTTGGTTAGATAGCTTTCAATTTTGCACGATTTTGATTATAGCTAACCTCTAATGTTTTACTGAGTGTTGTGTCTACAGATCAGGTATATTTTCACACACACATTTCTGGCGCCCACCGTGGGGCAACCCACCTTTGCATGCTGGTTTTGATTTTTTTTGGAGCTAAAACCCCAAAGTTTCAAAGATTTAATTTTATCTCCCAAACAGCTTGGAATTTTGATCTGAAATTTTTTTTGCAGGTTGGTGACATGTCATGAAAGCTACAGTAAAAAATTTAGAATTTTCTGAGATGTTTTGAATTTTTAATAATTTTTTCTTGAAATTCCGGAAAAAATTAATATCTGACGCAAATCAGCATATTTTTCGAAAATTTTTATATTTTCGGAAAGCTCTTTAAATTCTACAGGGGGCCCATTCTTTGTGTTTTAAATTTGGACATGATATCATAGCTCAAATAGTCAATTTACAAAAACTGGTCTGTTTTGATAAAATGGGTCTCTAGGGCACAAATGAAGAGGTTTTTCTAAAATTTTTGCATTTTTGGAAAGCTCTCTGTTTTTTAGCAGGGGTCTCTATTCTGAATTTCTATTTTTGTGGCCAAAATCATATCAAAAAAATTAGATCTTTTTGACTAGGTCAAATGCAGCAAAAAAAAAATAAAGTTTTGTGATGGGTATGCACTTATTTTTTTTACATGGTTCAATGAATGATATGAGTTGTCATTTGGGTTGATTGATGGTTATTATTACTAATAATAATTGATTTTTAGAGCTAACCCTATGGTTTTCATAAGTTGAATATATTTTGCATATCTTGTTTGCTTGTTTGCTTGTTGGAGAGTTCGTCACTTGCTTGCATGGAAAAGCTCAACAAAAATTGCTAAAAATCAAGTAAAATCTACTAAGCGCGTTGCAAGGATCCCAGGTATTCTCCTTCATCTAATAATATTTTGATTTGGGACTTAAAATAAATCTCTTATGTGTCAAGCTTGTGTGCATCTTTTCATGCTTTTGATCTATTTCTACACACTTGCATAATTGATACTAGGTTGTGAACCCTTAAGGATTCATTACGTAGTCTTAGAATACTTGTGATTGATCTTGATTGTGATCTTGGGTTATTGGACTCGCTAATCCGCCGGCCCCTCATTTCCGCCCCGTGGTTGCAATCTCAGCGCCATAAAGGGGAGGGGTCAACAGGACAGAAGCGTTAAATGTTCCACTTGGCAACCCTTTTGTGCTTTTAGGAACTCACTTGTTTTCTAAGTTGGGGACTCATTTTTAGCTTGTGTGAGGTGTTAAGTGTTCCACCTTGTGGACTCATCTCATATTTGCTTTAAGCGTTAAGTGTTCCTCTTTCTACTTTTTGAATGCTTTTGGTAGATTTACTTTCGGAACATATATTTGTGCTCACATAGTAATTAGGCCCTATGAACACTATTCGTGATTCTTGAAAGATTGGATTCCTAGCGAAATCCTTCTTGATGATAGAATCCTTGTAGGTAGGGAGGATACTTAGTGCGTTTCACATTCAACTTAGTTAGTGAGTCTTCTCTTATTGATCGACACATTCTCTCTCCGGAGAGGTTGATAGATCATGTGGGGTTGATATCACAAGCTTTGGTGAATCAAAATTGGTTAGTGCGTCTTCTCTTATTGATTGATACATTCTCTCCCCGGAGAGGTTGATAGATCACGTGGAGTTGATATCACAGACCTTGGTGGAACAAAACTTTGTCTTAGCGTGTCGGATTAATCTGCTTGCTTTGTTTGGGTTAAAAGTGAAGAGGTGTCAAAACCTTGAATTTGGAGCCAAGTCCCCTTGTGGTATACTATTGTGAGTCATCTTTAGAGAGGGTTAACCGTAGCGGACAATCCCTTCATAGGGAAAACTGCATTGACGGAACCTCAAGCGGTAATAGCCATTTTCGCCATGGTAGTGACAACCGCTATATAAATGTCCTTGTGGAAGAAATCTCCACGGGTATGGTTCATTGTTGGGTTGTCAGATCTCCCTAGCAGCTCTTGAAGATTAAGTTCTCGGACTGTGTCAAAACCCTGGTGCGCCGGGATTGGAGTTCACCTCTTTGAATCATAAAAGTTGCAGAGTCAAACCATTACTAAAAACCTTAGAGAGGCCAATTTTTCATTCTCAGGTATATGTGTGTTATTGCAAAACTTTTCAGAACATACACAATTAGTACTCTCAGGGATTAGCACAATTTGGTCACTTGATTGTTCATGCGCAAGGTTGCTTTTGCCCTTGTTCATTGTTTTCAGATGTGCTTGGAATCACTTGCTTGCTATTCTGCGTGCTTATTTATCTACTTGGCTATTAAAAACGATCAAATCTGGTATAACCTTCAAAATCTGGACAGTACAATTTGCAAACAATCCAAAACTGAAAATCTTAAATTTTGCAAAAATTGACGTAAAGTTCTTTCTGGAGTCAAAAGTCATTTCAGCAAGTCAAAAGTCATATGAGTTTTGTCAAGTTTCATTTCAGTATTACCCAACTGTCGTATGAGTTTAGCAACTGTCATTTCATAGACTACCCAGTGTCGTACGAGTCTGCAGAGTGTCGTTTGGAAAAATTTGAGAAAGTTGTTAGAAATTGTCAAATTGCAAGATATCCAATATTTCCAGCCTAGTTCCAGAATCTGTCAAAAATATCATTGTGTCAAGAATAGAGCAGTAGCTATTGAGAATTAGTACACATGTCTCAAAGAATCAGTAAACAAGAGGAAGAAGCTCTGATCGCCACTATAATGAAACAGATATATGCTATGCAAGTCCAGCTTGACAAACTTGAGAAAGAAAAGGAACCTCTATACTCTTTTCCATTTGATAAAGACTTGTACATGTCACCATGCCCCCGGAAAAAAATTGAGCAATATGATACCTCTTCCACAGAGAGTGACACATCTAGCTTTGGAGACTATGATGACTATGACGAAAGACAATGTAATGATACCTATGACACCTCTATTCCTAAGAGTCCTCCTCATCGTTCATTCCTGCTTACTACAAATGGGCCGTCACATTGGATAGATCATGATGGTGATCCATATGATTCTAATTTTGAAAGAGATTTTGATGGCTTTTGTGGACAATACCTTGATGATGATCCATCTACTACTGCTGCGGACTATAAAATACATCGTGCTAGCTTGAAACGTCAATATTATAAGAATCCTTCTCCTAAAGACTCTCCTGCTGAAAATAAAGACTATCTTCTCAAGAAAGGTCATGTTAATGTTGAACCTTTGTCTAGTGATGGTTCCCTTCCATCCCCTACTTCCCCCAATACCCATACATTTCCTAAAGCTTTCGAGTCTTTCAAATCTTTCACAGAACCTTCATCCGACACAAGCCCTGATACTTTTCATGTGGTTCCCTATAGTTATCCTCCAGGGCTACCCCTTAAAGAAACTCAAGCTAACCTTCACTTGGCTGCAAATACTTTCAATAATGATAAACCTAAAGAGCCTAAGCCTTCATATGCTATAATGCCTACTTCAGCTAGTCCTTCACCATCTCTTGCAAAATCATCCATACAATCCCAACATGCTTCCTTGTCCTTAGAAGTGGCTCCATGTCAAGAGGACTCTAAAAATGATGAAGAAAATAACATAAAGAAAGATCAAGATCAAGAACCCTCCATGTCATCCACTCCTTTTTCTAATGTCTCTTATCCACCTCAAGGTTCTTTTGATCCTGTACCCCCTTTTTTATGCATTCCACCATGTCTTAAGTCTTCGCCTAAGCAAGATCAAGCTACTACTTACACTGTTGAGCTTATTGACAATCAAAATAACCTTACTACGCTTGCGCTTTCCAAAGATGATACTTCCATTAAGGTTGGTAAAAATGGTGTTCCTTCCAATGTCAAGCCTATTGAAAATCAAGAAAAAAATTATGCGCTTATGCTATCCGAAGATCCTTGTCAAGATCAAAGTCTTCCATCTTCTTGTTCTACCACTCCATGTTCACTTCCACTTTCTACTCTTCCTAAGTCTTCGCAAGCTTTGAACAATCCTATCAAAGAAGGTGCTCATATTCAAGATGTCCATGATTCTATTGAAGATCCTAATGCTCACTCTAAAGATGTTGATATCCTTGGTTGTCATATAGATGCTGATGAACTTATTGATTATCCTTTTGCATCTTCCACTTCCATCCTTGGACCTCTTCCACCACTACAAAGATCTTCACGCATTCCTTCCATCTTGGGTCCTTATGTCCCTTCACTTTCCCCTACTAACTTTCCTAATTCGTCATCCATCTTGGGTCCTTACATACCTCCATCTCTTATCTTTCCTCAAGATCAACATAGATGCATACCCTTGAATCCTTTTCATCCAACCACCCATCTAAACCAGTCATATCCTCCCTCTTCCACAAATCCCAAGTCTTTTGGAAGTAACTTGAATGTTCAATACAAGAAAAAGAAGCAATACAAGAATCCATCAAAAAAAGATCACCATGTCTCCTCTAATAGACATGGAAACATAAAGTCAAAAGAGATATCTAAGAAAAAAATTACAAGACAAGTATGGGTTCCAAAATCCATCATTGAAGATATTATCTCTAAATCATCAAAAGAAAATAAAAAGCCTACGACTATATGGATTCCAAAGTCTCTCTTGAAAGAGTCTGGTGTTGAAAAAAAAGTTAAATTGACATTCAAGCTTCCAAAAGCTTCCACCACATCTCCTTCCAAAAATATTCTTCCATTTCATGCGCCCAAACCTCAACCTCTGCTATCCATTCGCCATATTCCTTCACGTATTCCTTCATTCATGTTTCCTCCACCCTCTCAACACCCTTCAAGATGTGTGTTTACATTGATCTTGCCTTCCTTTCCATCTACCCTTTCACAATCCTTTCATTCATTATCCTTCTACCTTTTATCCTTTTTCCTCACTTGCCTATTCCTCCTATCTTCCAACCTCACTTGCTTTACATAAAACCTTATCCTCCATTTTTCTCTTTCATCTCCCTTTCCCTATCAGCATCTTTGAGCGTGTCATTTTGAATCCTTGGCATATCATGGTTTATCCTTTCAAGGAGCATTATCTAAAAAGCTTGCCTTCTTCCAAAAAAAAAAAGAGAAATGAAAAATAAAATAAAAATTGAAAATGTGCCTTGGTGAAAACCTGGAAACAGGCACCTTGGTAGCAAAAGTAAAGAGAAATAAATTCATCCTATGGTGAAAACCACTCCCTTGTGGAACCTTGGATAAGTACCATGATGAAAACCTGGCAATCAGGCATTATGCGTAGTTCTTCTACATATTTCATCCATTCCGTCTTCTCTCTTTGATCTTGACAATGTTGATCTATACACGAACATTTGACTATTTTGTGAGCTATCTTATGATGATCTTGCTTTCATTCCTTCCATGTTTAGTCTTCATATCCATCTTCCTCCATTCATTTTCACCTATCGCTATCCTTTTCCCCTTTGGTCTTGATCTAATAAAAAAAGAAAGAAAAAGTAAAACACAGTGCTATGAAGCCTCTTGACATGTCTACTCCTTTGGACTACATCATGTCCTTCTTTGGCAGTACACTTTTGTGACTTATATCCTATGCTGGCCTTTCATTGCTTGTCCAAATGCACTTTACATGACAATTTTTCCCTGGCTTGGGTATTCTTGAGGAGTTTCCCCTTGAGGATTTCTTTCCTTCATTTTCCTTCATTCTTTTATCTTCCATCTCTTCCACCAGCTTGCTAATCCCTCTTGTTCTCCACCTTGCTAGACATTGGGACTGCACGATATGATCTTGCTTGGGAGTTTGCAAATAGAAAAATATGCTATCAAGTATACCCAGTATCAGAACAATTATCAGAATCATTATCAGAATCAGTATCAGAACAATTATCAGAATCAGTATCAGAATCAATATTAGAACCAGTATCAGAACAATTATCAGAACAAGCATCAGAACCAGTATCAGAACAATTATCAGAATTAGTATCAGAATTAGTATCAGAACTAGTATCAGAACAAGTATCAGAACCAGTATCAGAATCAATATCAGAATCAGTATCAGAACCAGTATCAGAACCAGTATCAGAACAAGTATCAGAATGGGCCTACAAAACAAGTATCAGAACACCTATTGGGGCTACACCTTTCACTTTAGTTTATGGGTCTGAAGCAGTACTACCTATTAAGGTTGAAATCCCATCACTTAGAATCAAAATGCATGAACTTGTCACTGATGAAGACTACAGAGTGTCTAGGTTACAAGAACTTGAATTACTCGATGAACGCAGGCAAGCAGCGTATGATCATCTCAGAGTGTATCAGAAAAGAATGTCTAGAGGCTACAACAAGAAAGTCAGACATAGAGAATTTCAGGTTGGCGATCTAGTGTTGAGAGAAAATCCTAAAAATCAATCACATCGAGAACGCAAGGGGAAGTTCGAACCCAATTGGCTGGGTCCCTTTGTAATCACTGCTACTTTTGGCTCTGGTGCTTATCAACTCTCAATGACTGAAGGAGAACAGCTCCGAGAACCAATCAACGTTCTCCATCTGAAGAAATTCTATGCCTAAGGCATTCAGTGCTTGGTAAATGTCCTGAAAAAAATCTTAAAAATCGGAAAAAGTCCTGAAAAAAATGAACATCTTGGTGAAAACCTAGCAATAGGCGCCTTGATGATTCACAAAAAAATCAAAAAATATCAAAAGTACAAAAAAATTGAAAAAATGAAAAATACAAAAAAATGAAAAAAGAAAAAAAAAAGTGCCTTGGTGAAAACCTGGAAACAGGCACCTCGGTAGCAAAAATAGAATCTCTACCAAGATGGTGAAAACTCGGCAAACGGGCACCACTTGTTCCAAAATGCTCCATCTATCAGCACAATCTTGGTCTTTCCCAGCTTTCAGTCTTGCTTTAGTTTGTACATATCTCCCGGTTTGTTCCTGCATTTCCAGTTTTCAATAAGTCGGCCTGTACACCAACCAGCTCAAGCGTTTGCATCCTATCAATGTTCACACTTGGGGGCAATCAATGTCATATCCTATGGTCTCCCATGTATCTTAGACATGTCATATCCACTCAGAGTCCTTTGAAGCTTCAAGTTGAGTCAGTCAGTCAGTCTCGTCTCCAGAAAAGATTTTGCATCAACAACAATCAAACATCAAACCTCAACTGAAAACAATCTGTGCTTTTCATGCTTTTATCTCCTTGTATGCTTAATGATTCGCATTGAGATTTTTGCATATTGTGTCCCTTCGAGCTCTTCAATGATGTCCTTTACAGGATTTAGAGAGTGATGACTGGGGGCATAATCTTTTCTTTGTCTTCTGCTTGTATGTGAAAATCTAACAGCTTTGGAAATTTTGGATTGAAATGGTGTCCGACTGTAAGAGCCTCTATCTCGAATTGGATGGCCATGCGTACCTCGACCATTGATACCCGAAAAATTCAAGGAAGTTTGATCTAACTATTGTCTTTTTGAGTAAGTTCTTTCTCCTACTGTGGAACGCAATCTTGCCTAAGGATGTGAACGATAAAGGGTCACTACGGGTAATTCACATTGGATTTAGAATGATCTCTTGACTGTTTGATGTGTTTGCAATGCAAGGCGTATTCAGGTCATCATGATGTTTATGTTTTGATGCTTGTACAAATTGCTATATCAAAATGGACATGATATTCAGGTCATCCTGGCATTTGTGCCTTGATGCTTATATTTAATCCAACATTTTGAAAATAAAGTCAATATTCATATATCCATGGTTGTTGTCCAGTGGGTGTTGTATTGATTCTTGCGCATACAAATTGATATTCATATGTCTATGGTTTCATAGCTAGTGGGCATTGTATTGATTTATCCGGTTACCTAAAAGTTCAATGATGATAACAAATCGACATATGATCAGTGACTAGGTCCTAGGTCTTTGGTTGCATTTCATTTTGCATGTCTCTTTGCATTTTGCATGTTGCATGATCTCACAATGATTAAATGAACTTCAATGCTTAAACGATTCTTCAAATCACCTCTTCCACTCTAACAAGAGCTGAATCTCACACGAAGGTTCCTCCAATGAAATAGCAAGTAGAATCCTTTTTCGGGATCAAAATTCAAATCTGAGATCATTTATCTTATTCACTGCTTGCATAATCAACCTTCAATCATCACAGAAATCTAGTATTCAACTTAACTGATTATCTTACATCAAACTATCAAAATTTCAACTTGGTCAACCATGGTCAACTCATGGTCAAACCTAGTCAAACTTGGTCTTTTGGGACCTTCCAACGACGCAGAATGCGTTCTCGGACGTGTATAACCACTTCTCAAATCAATTAACATGCTTCTAAACTATCAACGCTGACTTTTCTTGTCAGATTTCAATTTTAATCCCGAAGGGGGCATGGTATTGCACATCATTCAAAGTCTGTAAATCAAATTCTATCGATCAAGTCTATCAATATCTTTCATCAGTGATCAAGACAAACAATCACGTCTAGTTACTGATTCATCAAAAGTCCTCATCGCTCGGGGCAAATCTATCATCACTTGGGGCATATCAGATTCATCGATCCATATCAATCTGGTATTCTCTTAATCTTGTAATCTGTATCAGTTTTTGCAACCATCAGATCATAGTGTTCTTTCCTTGGTTCTTCGGCAACTGAAGGATTCGGATGTGATACTTGCTAGTTCTGCTAAGACAATCGAGTCTAGAACGGGTCACTCACTTCTTATCAATCCTAAGGTTCAGAATCAGGCATTTTGACACTTTTTCACAATAATAGGTTGATTTGCTTCTACAGTGAACATTATCTTTGGTCATTCAAGACCTATTATCTCCATATCAATTCAATATCAATCAACTCCTATCTCAATATCTTTCAATCAGTTTCTATCTTGAGATCGATTTATCTTTTGAATCAGTTTCATATCTTTATCAAACACAGACTATCTTTGAACCACTGCGCTTCACACAATAATTCAAAGAGGGGCAAAATGTAATACCCCAAAAATGGGCTATAAGTTCATTAACCTCCTACATCGACAAATTCGAACGAAATCGACATCAAAGTCCTAATCTAAGGCACATCTAAACATCATCGAATCATAATTGATTATCTTAAATTTTGCATCGGGGAATATTCCTAGTAATATTCCTAATTATCTTAATTATCTTTAATTTTATAATTATTTGGCAATAAATCACATTTATCCTAAAATTTGATTAATTGAATATTTTCATATTTAATTAATTAGATTTAATATTTGCCACTTAATTATGTAATTAAATTTAATTCTATCTATTATTAATTGTATTATTTAATTTTGACAATAAATCAAAATTCTTATCTTTAATTGATTAAATTCTTATTTAATTAATTAAAGCATGTTGTCATTATTTAATAATATAATTTTTAATAAAAGTTTGGTAAAATAGTTAATTAACCCATAAATTAATTATTTATTTTCAAAAATCAGTTGAGTTGAGGATAAATCACTTTATTTATTTATTTAATTCTTAATTATTATGCATATTCAAAAGAAACAGTTAAACTCCAAATCAGAAAATCAATGCAAGTTATTGACTTTTTGGAACTCAACATCCTTTTGGAGTTCAAAAAGCTGATCTAAACTCTAATTTGAGTTAAAAAGCTGTTTTTGCATATTTTTGCATGATTTTGAGAATTAACTATCTTTTATGATCAGATAACTCAAAAATCAAGATGAGTTAATTTGAGTGATTTATGGCTTTTATTCATGCACCTCCAAAGCCCTGGATTTCTATAAATTAAGGCTTTAGCTCTTCACAAATCATCTCATATTTTGCACAATCACGCTGGAGAATTAGAATTGAAGAATCAAAGCTCTTGCGAATCGACATCTTTGTGAGATCAATCTTATTTTTTTTGTGTTCATTTAGATTCATATTTCATATCATTTCTAGATTAGCATAGCATATCAATTTCATTTAGCATAGATTTCATATCAGTTTTTACAATTATTATTGCATAGAAAATATCAAAAATATAGATTAATTGCATTTATTCCATATCTAGAATTGCATTCAAATCCTTCATTTAGGTGTCGTCTAGGTCACTGATCTCGATAATAATCTGAGAACATTAATCTCACACCTATTAGAAGGCAGTAAATCGCTTGGTTAGATAGCTTTCAATTTTGCACGATTTTGATTATAGCTAACCTCTAATGTTTTACTGAGTGTTGTGTCTACAGATCAGGTATATTTTCACACACACAGTATTCATCTCTCTTTTTGGGGGAGGGTTTTTCCCATGAGGTTTTCCCTCTTTCTCCACTTTATGAGAGATTGCATTGTTCTTGTATTTTGTACATGGGTACCTAACATGACGTAGTAGATGGGACCCATCTTTCATTGTGAGATTAAGTGCATTCCCCTAAGTTGCACTTAAGGGGGGGTGTTGGTGTAATTAAATATTCACTAATTACACTTTACTTAAGTTTACTTAGGATAATGCATTTGCATATTAGTTGTCATTGTGACACCTAGGAGTTTGCATTTCATTTTAGCACATGGTTAGGAGAATTTCCACTTTAGGTGTGATAGTTGTCATCACATACCTCTTTGTGTGTGAGATCCACCTTTAGTGCTCTTATCACATTATCATCCTCTCATTGTTGCACATGCTTCACATACTTTCATGTACAATGGAGGATGATCCACCTTTGGTGGACATGTGATTCCACCTAGTGTGGGTGATATCTTATCATTTCCTTATCATGTAGTCTTATTGCATTACCTATATATTTAGGCACTCCTACTTTGTAATCAATTCAATTAGCTATAATCAATGATTTGATTATTTTTCCTGGCTCTCTTGTGCTATCTCTTGAGCTTCTAGATCTTGGCATTCATGCTTTGCCTTAGGAAAATTCTTATATAACTATTGTCTTTTTGAGTGATTTCTTACTCCTATTGTGAAACATGATTAAGGCTATGAATGATAAAGGGTCACTATGGATAATTCACATTGGATTTAGAATGATCTCTTGATTGCTTGATGTGTTTGTTAATGCAAGGTGTATTCTGGTCATCACAACATTTATGTTTTGATGCTTATACAAATTTCTATATCAAAATGGACATGATATTCAGGTCATCTTGGCATTTGTACCTTGGTGCTTATATCTTATCTGACATTCCAAAAATAAAATCAATATTCATATGTCCATGGTTGTTTAACCAGTGGGCGTTGTATTGATTCTTATGCATACAAATCAATATTATTATGTCTATAGTTTCCTAACTAGTGGATGTTGTATTGATTTATCCGGTTACCTAAAAAGTTCAATGATGACAACAAATTGACACATGATCAGTGACTAGGTCCTAGGTTCTAGGTTTGCATTTCATTTTGCATGTCATTTTGCACTTTGCATGATTGCATGATCTCACAAATTGCTTAAACACTTCAACAATTCTTCTAAACTAAACTTAAAATTGAAATGAAGAGCTGAATCTCACATGAAGGTTTCCTCACAAAACCACAAGCAGTCACCATCCTAGGTTAAACATTCTTTTTTACATAAGTTGAAGTACTTGTCTTCATCAGTACCTGCAAAAAATATCATGTGTATCATTGCATTCACATTACATAGCATGATCATTCCATCTATTGCATTGTATTACATACATGAGCATAATCAAAATCATACATTTCCATAATCAATTACATTTGCATAACATTCATACAGTTGAAAGAAATCATTGCATTGCATAAATCCATACATACATTCTACACTACTCATAGCATTTACATCACATGATATCATTATAAATCAAAACATGACAAGTACACATGAATTCATAACCAAAATCTGGATCTCATATCATATAAACTCAAACTAGTCAAGGGTGCACTACTAGCACAAAGTACAAAAGAATGAGCTCATGTGAGCTATCCGAAGTCAGTATAGTATACATGAACAAAAATGGAAAAATATATCAGAATATCTAGACAGATCAACAGTCTGCCTGATCCTTTGCATCTGGTGGAGGTGGTAGTGGTGCATCAGGCACTACCTTGACTCTAGGTGCTTTGGCTCCCTTGGATGCTATCATCTATTGAGAGTATGTGGGTGCTCTCTTAGCAACAAGAACAATAACATAGTAAGCAAAAATTTAATAGGTAGCTCTAGAGGTCTGATGTGTCACCTCTGTCTATAATCTCCTATTCTCCTCTTGGAGCTAGGATCACTGTCTATCTACCTCAGTGAATCACTCCTCCCAATGAGCACTCTATACCTATAATCTAACCCATCTAATGATCTCCTGAGGAGTCAGTGGTACACCAGGATCTGCATCTACTGCAGGCATATCCATATCTCTAGCTAGTTGCTCAATAGTCTTTGCTCTCTGCACCTTGTGGTGTCTAACCTCAGCTCCCAAATCAAAACTAGTATCAACATGTGTGGGATCTGAACCAGCCCCTATATCCTGATCTACACCAAGTACCTCATGTACTATACCAACACTACCTAAAGTACCACTCTCTCCTCTAGTCGATTGCCTATGTAAAATTGTTGGTCTTCCTGTTGAAGAGCTAGAGGGACAAGGTGGTCTCATCTGACCAGATGGTCTCTATGGAGGTGTAAACACTACTCTCAGCCTCAAAGGTGTAGGCTGGGGCATCAGAACCTATGCACCTATACATCTCTTCCCTCTCCCCATCAGAGCACTTGTAACATCCATAGCCTCCTCCATGGAAGGTATCAACTCTGTAGGATCTGAAAACCTATATATGGGATGCTCTACAAGTCAACCAAGAAACCCATCTATCACCCCTACATCTGGAACATCTGGCCGATAGTCCTAGTCTCTACCAACAATACCGCTATACTCCTATGTACAAGAGCATAGGACAATCTAGGGCCCCATCCTAATCCAAGCTCTCTATGGATCTGTGCATAAGCAACAAGCTCCTATGGTGCATCCTGAATGATGCTGTACTACCTCCACACTTTGGTAATAAGAAAGTGATCAAGCACTATAGTAGACCAACCAATCAATACTCAACTCTGGCAAAAATAACTAAACTACTCTCACACAGTGGGCTAGGCCTCAATCTGTAGATATGGATGCTAGATAGAAAATGTACTATCATCTAGGTAGGATCTAAAGTACTCTATATGACCCATGTGTACCTCTATAACATAACCAGAGTATACATATATCACCGGCTCCTGTGGCTGGTGCTATCCCTGAAATACTAGTCTACATACTGGGATATGCTCCCAGGCCCATATCTGAAGAACCAATGCACTGGAAGAAAAATACTTACCCTCCTGATACATGATCTCATGCATCTTAGAGAACATGTGAGCTATCTTGCACTAACCCCAACCCAACTCAAAAGGAGTGGCCATCAATTGTGCAACCATTGGGGCCTAGCTCATCAAAAGACCATTCTACTGATGGTCAAACATAATAATGCCTCCTATCATACCAGCTACAATACACTCTAATCTATGGGTCTACCCATAGTGCTGCACTAGTGACTCCCAAGAAATAGAACTAGTGAGCTATGTATCATCTCCAAATAGTCATCTAAAGGCATGTAATCCAAAGTTCCCCGAACTCACATAATTTGGACGAGGACCATGAAATGGAATGTGTAAAATCCTGAACATGTTCTCTGGTGTAATAGTAATCTATCACGTGGGGAGGTGAAATGGCTTAGTATCTAAATGAAACCTCTCAATCAAAGTAGTGAGGAGTCCATGGTTCACCCTAATCTCAGGCAACTGAATCAGATAATCAAAACCATAGGCAGCTAGATGTACCCTCATAGGGTCTGGAAGTGAAATGCATAATCTCTATGTGGCTGGGTGTGATATGCGCACATGAATGTTAGGGTATATGACCTACACAAAACAAAAATAGGGAATCCTATTATTAAATTGGTCAAAAAATAGGCTAACAGTATAGAAATTCAAAAGTTCACTATCTGAAAAGGTGCATTAAATGCTCAAAAATTAGTCTAAGGAATTAGAAAATAAAAAATTTTGACCTAAAGAGGAGTTTTAAGCTCACTATTTTCCATATGACAAAATAGACTGACATCAAAACTTGTACAAGTTTCAGCAGGGTCCCATACAACAAACCATGGATATACAACTTTCTAGGTCTCACCATACGACATATGAGGGACCTGACAAAACATCGTACGACTATTGGGTCCCTCTCAAATGAGTTTCTGGGGGTTCTAATACAACAATCTATAGGGAATTGAAAATTTGTACGAGTCACGATGGATAGTCATACGAGTTTCCATGCATGCGAGAATTGAAAATTCAAAACGTATGAAAAACAACCTAAAAATGCTACAAACATGCAAAACTGGAATTTACAAAGAGGCACAGAGGTCCACTTACCAGATGACCATACTGCGGAGGCCACTGATGTCTCTAACTGTGCTCAAATTAGTGGGAAGAGACATGTACCTTCATCTCAGCCATTTTCTCACTCAGAGGGCTTCACGAGGTTTCAAAAGTCAAATGTGAATAATGAATTGAAAATGACCCTTTTGGTCCTTATATAGCTTTTGACCTAATTTTCAAACATGCTCTGGTTTCCATGAAAATTGCACCCTTGGCTAATTTCGACTTTCTGAACCCATTTTTGGAATCAAAATCAAAATTTGAGATTGTTTACTATGTCAAAATCATGATTTAAAATTTTCAGACCTAGGATGTTCGACTGCTTGCATAATCCACCTTCAATCATCATAGAAATCTAGAATTCAACTTAACTGATTATCTTACATCAAACTATCAAAATTTCAACTTGGTCAACCATGGTCAACTCATGGTCAAACATAGTCAAACTTGGTCTCCAGGACCTCTAAATGATGTAGAACACATTCTCAAATGTGTACAACCACTTCAAATCAATTAACATGCTTCGAAACTATTCAATGCTGAATTTTCTTGTCAGATTTCAATTTTCATCCTAAGGGGGCATGGTATTGCACATCATTCAAAGTCTGTAACTCTTATTTTGTCAATCAAATCTTTCTTTCAATAATCAAGACAACAACCACATCTAGTTACTGATTCATCTAAAGTCCTTGTCGCTTGGGGTAAATCTATTGATTCTTGGGGCATATCAGATTCATTGAGATCCATATCAATCTGGTATCCTAAATCTATCTTGTAAACTGTATCATCTTTTCATAACCATCAGCTCATTAGTGTTATTTTCCTTGTTTCTTCATAACTGATGGGTTCATGATGTGATACCAATATGATTCTTTCTAGGACAATCAGGTCTGGAATCAGTCACTCACTTCTTCGCAATCATAAGGTTTAGAATCAGGCATTTTGACACTTTTTTGTAATCACTGATTCATTGTCGCTATAGTTAACATTATCTTTGGTCAATCAGGACCTAAATCTTGCATCTTCAAATCTTTCAATCAATTTCTGTCTCAGAGTGGGTTAATCTTTCAAATCAGTTTCATACATCTATATCAAACACAGACTAATCTTTGAACCACTACGCTTCGCATAGTGACTCAAAGAGGGGCAAAATGTAATACCCCAAAAATGGGCTATAGGTTCATTAACCTCCTACATCTTCAAATCGAATAAAATCGACACCAAAGTCCTAACCTAAGGCACATTTTTACACTATCAAATCCTAATTGATTATCCTAAATTCTGCATCGGGGAATATTCCTAGCAATATTCCTATTTATCCTAATTATCTTTAATTTAATAATTGTTTGGTGATAAATCCTGTTTATCCTAAAGTTTGATGAATTGAATATTTTGAATATTTAATTAATTAGATTTAATACTGCCACTTAATTATTTAATTGGATTTAATTAAGTTATTCCTAAATTGTATTATTTAATTTTGACAATAAATCTAAAATCTTATGACTAATTGATTAAATTCTTATTTAATTGATTAAAGTCAATTGTCAATTTTTAAAAATATAGTTTTAGAATAAAGTTTGATTTAATAATTGATTAACCCATAAATCAATTGTTTTAATTCAAAAATCAGTTAAGTTGAGAATAAATCACTTTATTTTTAATTAGTTTATAATTAAATCACGCACAATCAGAAAAGCAGTCAACTAGAAATCAACAACTAATTTTAAATTTAAACTCAACATTTGATGATGAGTTGAAATTTGATCTAAACTCTATTTTTGAGTTAAAAATTGCTTTTGCATGATTTTTGTGAGTTTATTTATTCTTAATTTCTTGTTAACTCAAAAATCAACCTGAGTTTATCAAGAGTGATTTATGACTTTTCTCATGCATCCTCAAAGCCTTGGATTTCTATAAAATCAAGGCTTAGCTCTTCACAATAATAGACCTTGAATTTGCGATTGAAGGATTAAGCACTTGCGAGAGGCGATTAATGAGATCTTTCATTGTTGGTCATAGTTTAATAGTTTTCATATCATAGCTTTGCATTCATAGTTTTTATACCATTCTTAGATAAATTTGCATATCATTCAATTTCATTCATCTAGCTTAGATTCATATAGTTTTTTTCATATTATTGCACAAAAAATACAAAAATATAGAATAATTTCCATTCATATAGTTTTTATTCTTCTGCATCCAAATCCTCCATTTAGGTGTTGCATTGTCATTGATCTCAATTCCAATCTGAGAACATCATACTCACACCTACTAGAAGGCAATAAATCACCTGGTTAGCTTAGTTTCAATTATTTACAAGATTTTGATTTCTGCTAACCTCTAATGTTTTACTGAAGTGTTGTGTCTACAGCTAGGTACAAAATTCACACACACATATAGATGAAAGAGGACAGACTGAATTGTTGATGAAGGGAACTCTTATGTTTGAACCTTCTTTTTCTTCTCCTTAATAGTCTACTGGAAGAAGTCAGTGAACCATGTTGACTGATAAGGTATAATGGACACATTAGAGTATACAGGATGCTAAGGAGGATTAGATTGAACATTCATAGGAATGCTCTCTTGCATTACTTCAAGGTTTGGTTCAGGTAGTCCTTGATCATTTTATGGCATGCTACTACTAGGTTCTTTCTCATTAGGAGGCTCCTCCATATGACAAGATTCTGCCTACGTAGGAGAGTCATCCATAATATATTCAACAGAGGGCTCTTTATTAGGTTTTGGTGCTGGGACTTCTGGGTGTTGAGGAGAAGGTGGAGACACCTGTCCTCTCATGTGAGGGCTTCTACGCATAGTTGCCTCTTCAACCACTACAATTTTAGGTTTGTGAGACCTTTTAGGTTTATGTGCTATAGGAGTAGATGCTGCAAGAGTAGTTACTGTAGGACTCAACCATTTTCTTTTATTAACCTGAATTGCAGGGTTTGAAATTTCTCCTTCTAAGTTAGGGATTTCTTTTCTAACTTTCTGCTTTCCTTTTCTTAAGGAAGAAGTGGGTACATTACTCTTTGGAGTAGGTTCAAGAGGTTGGTTTTCTGGCAGTAATTCTAGTTCTTTCTCTTTCACAACTGCTTCCTCAGTAGGGTTAGAAGATTCTACTGCATCTTCTAAAGGTTGGGCCACATGATTTACTTGGGGTTGCAAAGTTTTGGTTTGGAAAAATTCAGCCCATGACATGGGGGAAATATCTTTAAGATATTTCTCAACCAAAAGCTTGATCAAGGCATGGTGACTAATAGAGTTTGCATTGCCTTTTTGAGTTTCCTTGGCATTGATACTTAGCATATTGTAAAGAAAATTGGGAATATTAACCTGAAGTTTATGCCTGATACAGCTAAGCAACTTAAAGTGATGAGCATGCAGATTTGAAAACCTTCCCTCACAAGTTAAATACCTGATGATGTGTGTAGCCAGTTCTGGAAATGGCTATGGAAGGGACAACCTGCTGCACCCCTGCTTAGTAATTTCAAGCGGAGGATCACCTAGCTTGGAGAACTGAGCCTGAGATGACCTGGCATCATGCTCATTTGGATAATATTCTCCCACAACTGGTAACCTTGTAACTTCCATAATTCTCTGTTCTGTAGAAAATATTGTCAATCCCCATATGGATGCTTGTCCTTCTTCAAATGTACTCATGTATTTTGCAGCAACCTCCTCATTAAACTTTGTTAGCTGAAGAAAATAGCCAAGCAAGCCGCATGCATTGAACCTGTGGACTATCTCAACATTTGCTAGCAAAATACCATGAATGATGGGTTCATGTCTCTGTAATTGTCCGCCCATCTTAATAATGACCACTCTCTAATTTTCAGCTCTTCAACCCACTACTAAGCTTGCAACTTCTCTGCAAATTCCCTCTTTTGAAATGCAATTGTGATTCTTGAAAATACCAATATTTTCACTTGCATTACCTTTGTTTTACTTGACATGAACTATAATAATGGCATTGATTTCAGGGGTCATCAATACCTTAAGTGCGAGTTACCCTTCAAATTAATTATGATCCTTTTGAAGTCATGTCATGTCTAGGAAATTAGAATTTCAAAGTACAGGAAATGTGTGAAGGATTTAAAAATTAATGGAATGCAACCTAAGTACAACATTGATGTGATAGGGGTATGACAAGGGTAGAGTAGGAATGACACTTGGAAGTTAGTACACTTCCCTTGCCCCCTACGAAAGTTGAACAATTGTCTGCACTTGTTAAATTTAGCATGAGGTTGAGAAACTGGCTTCAAGCCTATATTATACATTTAATGCAGTACTAAATATAATTAATTAAACTTGTGTGCTAAAAGTAAGTACAAAGTTAGAAAGTTGTACCTAGCAATTAGTTACCGTACATGAATGTGAGGTGAGGAGAGTGTTGATTCTGGCAATTGCATTAGATTATTGACGTGGTATTTTAATGAAAGCATTTGAAAATAGAAATTGTGGGTGACATGGAATTTGAGTGGGTGGTAGAAATAGGAATGAGATGAGTTGATGAGAAGAAAAGAGAAAAGTGAATGAAGAAGTATACCTCATTAAATGAAGTTTTATTATGATTGCTATCAAACATATGTCATGGTGATGTTGCAGGAGGAAGGCTTTCACCTTTTGCTACAGGAACTATTTCCTGAGGGGCTGTTCAACTGTGCATGTTGAACTATTTCAAGAATTCTTCTTTGGTTTGAGGCTTATGATACAGGTGCAAGCAGTGTCCATTTACTAGCAGCTTAAATTATACTAGATCAAGTGTTGTCAGTTGAACTACTCCATTATCAAAGACATGTTGAATTTCATAGGGTCCAAGCCATCTGGTTTGCAACTTTCTAGAATTTCGAATCATATAGTAAAGCCCAATCTCCTACTTGAAATTGCTTGTTCTTGATATGTCAATCATGCCATCTTTTCCATTGGTTCTGGATTAGTTTTTTTCTTTCCAATGCTGACTTGTGCATTTCATCCAATGAGTTGAGATGGAGGAGACATTCTGTTTGTGCTACAGGAAGATTAATGTTTAGCTCAAGTGTTGTGCGCAATGTTTTGTGTTCAAACTCTATGGGCAACATTGCTTATTTTCCATAGACCAATTAAAATGGTGTGAACCCTATTGTTGTCTTCCATGTGGTACAGAAAGCCCAAACCACCTCTGTCAATTGACTGCTCCAATCCTTGCAATGTAATTGTACTATCTTGGTTAATATGGCCTCTATTTCTCTATTGCTCACCTTTTCCTATCCATTTGCTTGTGAATGATAAGGACTAGACTTCTGATGCCTTATGGTATACTCCTTCATTAGCTCTGTAATCAAGTTTGATGTGAACTGTGCACCCTGGTCCATGACTAGCTCTCTGGGGACTCCATATCTTGTAAAGATTTCTTCATAGAATAATTTTTCTACTTTTTCATCCCTTGCATTCTGTATAGCTTTCACTTCAACCCATTTTGTTAGGTAGTCTATAAAAACCAAGATGTAGGATTTTCCATTTGATGGTGGATCAATTGGTCCAATGAAATCCATACCCCACTTATCAAAGGGTGATATTACTACTTGTGGATTAAGTGGCATCTCATCTGATCTCATTGGTTGACCCATCCTCTAACATTTATCACATTTTTTTGTATAACTAGCTGCATCTTTGTGTAATTGAGGCTAATAATATCCCATTGTTAAGATTTTCAGGGAGCTTTGCTGCAAAATGATCTCCACAAGGCTCATCATGACAAGCATGGAGTATATCATATACTTCATCTTCTCTCACAAATCTTCTCATAATCTGATCTGGACCAGTGTAAAATAAATTGTTATCTATCCATGAAAACTGAAAGCTCATTTCTACAAGCTTTTTATTGTCTTTCTGAGAAAAATGTGGGGGCATCTTATTTGCTGCAAGATAATTGGCTATGTCTACATACCATGGGTTTTTGATTGTTATATGGAATAGGTGTTCAGCTGGAAATGTATCTTCAACTTGAGTAGTGTCTTCATTAGCATTTTGTAGTCTAGATAAGTAGTCAGTAACTACATTGGCCTTTCTTGGCTTATCAACAATTGTGATGTCAAACTCCTGTAGTAGTAAGAGCCATCTTGCCAACTTGCCTGTTATAACAAGTTTGTTCATCAGATATTTTATTGTAGAGTGATCAATGTGAACAAAGATGGGATAGCCTGTGACATAGTGTTGGAATTTGTTCAATGCATAAACTACAGCGAGGAGCTCCTTTTTAGTAACTATGTAGTTCAATTTAGGGCCATGGAGGCTTTTACTGATATAGTAAATTGCATTCTCAAGGTTAGTAGGATTTTGTCCTAGCACAACACCTATGGCATAATCTGATGCATTTGTATGGATGTGGAATGGAATAGACCAATTTGGTCCTTTTAGGACTGGGGCAGTTGTTAGGAGGTTCTTTAGTTGTAGGAAGGACTCATCACATGCTTGTGTCCACTTAAATTCAGCTTCTTTGGTAAGTAATGTATACAAAGGACTAGCAATTTGACTAAAATTTTGAATAAAGCATCTATAGTATCCAGAATGTCCTAGAAAAGATCTTACATCTTTTTGTTTAGTAAGAGTAGGTAGTGTAAGTATTACCTCTACTTTAGATGGGTCCACTTGAATTCCTGCTGCTAAAATGAAATGCCCAAGTACCACTCCTTCCTGCATCATCATAAAGCATTTCTCACTATTAAGGGATAGATTATGCTCCTTACATTGGATTAGTACCTTTTCAAGATTTTTCAAAGCCTCGTCAAATGTCACTCCAAATCTTGTAAAGTCATCCATATATATCTCCATACAATCATGTGAAATGTTAGCAAAAATACTGATCACAACTCTTTGAAACATTGCTAGAGCATTACACAATCCAAAAGGTAGAACTAAATAGGCATATGTCCCCCATGGGCATGTGAATGTAGTCTTCTCCTGGTCCTTTAGAGCAATTTTTATCTGATTATATCCACTATATCCATCAAGAAAGGAAAAATACTTCTTACCAGCCAAAGTATCAAGTACTTGGTCAATGAATGGTAAGGGGAAGTGGTCTTTCTTGGTAGCTTTATTTAACTCCCTGTAATCCACACAAATCCTCCATTTTACCCCCTTTTTAGGTACTATTACCAAAGGTGATACCCACTTACTATCAGATATAGGATATATAAAGCCATCATCTAATAACTTTTGTAATTCTGTTCTAACTATCTCCCTTAATGCTGGGTTAATCCTTCTTTGAGGTTGGTGGAGGGGTAGGCTACCTTCATTGATATATATCCTATGAGTACATAATGTTGGGATTAATCCCTTCATGTCCCCATAATCCCATGAAAAGGCTTTCTCATGTGTTTGCAACAGTTTAGTGAGTTGTTCCATTTGTTGTGGAGGCAACTTTTTATTCACATAGAGATTATGACCTTTAGAAAGCTCAATAGTAGTTGTAAGGTCAAGCATGGATACTTCAGGTATAGGACATGTGGTTACTTTACTAGGTAGCAACTGGTGGATAATATTAGGTTTTGAAGGTAATACACAATCCTCAAGATTATCTTCATATGTACTTAACTCTAAGACAAAACTCTCTGATACATCTTTGATTACAACACAGTCATTATTAAGAATGCTCCGAATGACTTCATCCTCCTCTTGTAGCTTTAGAAAGGATTTCCTATGTAACATCATGAGCTGAACCATAGAAGTCAATTCTTCTTCCCCATCTCCTAAGTCTGGCCATATAGGTATACTCAAATTTGGCTGTGGTTGAGCTAGAGGATACAATACTAATTTCTTAGTGGCTTGCCCATCTGAAATTGTCATGTTCCATGATCTACAACTTATCTTGCATCAGCTATTGCTAGCCATGGATGTCCTAGAATAACAGGTTAAACAACAAGGTTCACTTTTGGTGAAAGGATCATGAAATTAGTAGGGTACTCACAAGAATCTAAGGAAACTATTATATCTTCTATCATTCCATCGGGAGTAATGGTAGAGCTATCTGCTAATTGCAATATTGTTGGAGTATCTCTCAACCCTTCAATACTCATCTTATTCATAGTATCCTTAGTCATTACATTAATGGCAACACCTAAGTCTATTAATGCATTTTTGACAGACTAGCCATTAATGATGATATTCACAACCAAACTCCTTGGATCTAAATATTTTGGTATCACCAATTTTCCTAGCATGATATCAGCTAATTGTCCTATAACATGAACTGTTGTAGGATCCTTTTTCTTTCTCCTAGGCTTTTTAAGACAAGCTTCTTTTATTTCTTTTCCATAAACTAGAACATCTTTTATTGCTTGGAATAGGGGAATCTAGACATGCATGTTCTTAAATGGGTCAATGATATCAAATGGTTGATCTTCTTTTGGTATGGGCTTCTCCATGCTGAGCCTCTGAGGAAAAGGTGGTTTAACTGATGTATGAACATTAGTTGAGTTGGACACATTTTTTGATGCAACAGTATTTGGAAAATCATTCTCTGAAATTGGTAGTGTTGCTGCAAGAAGGTCTGGCACTTCAGTGATAAGGGGTGGTTCAGGTGTTGGCAAGGTAGTACCTGATCTTAGGTGTATATCATCTATATCAAGTGCATAGGTAGGGTACTTCTAAGCATCAGTAGTATACATTTGTTGCTGTGGTTGTTGACTATTGGGATTCAGTTGAGGTAGAGCAGGTAATTGTGTCTACTTTTGAGGATTTGTATTTGAAGGTGATGGCATTATTGCAGGCATGTTTGTTGGAAGAGGTAGAGGTGGATATCTAGGATTTGGATTAGGCCATTGCTGAGGTCCTCTCCACTGGTTAGTGGGCTGCCAATTTCCTTGTGGTTGTTGCCATTGGTTTGGAAATTGTGACCATTGGGGTTGCTATGGAGGATACCATTAATTTTGTTGATTATTTGGCCGAGCATTATTCCAAGTGGGTTGATTATACTGTGGAGGACTTTGGACATTCTGGTTTTGCCACTAACTATTATATGGACTTTAAGTTTATAATGGGTCTTGAGGCATACCTTGTCTCGTGGCCCATGGCCGGTGTTGAGAAATGAAGAATACTTGCTTGTCCTCTCCATCTATCTTAAAGTATTCAGTTGGAAGATGTTGAATCTCCAAGTTTGTGACCAATTTGCACTGACAATCCTTCTTTTATTTGTGGCAATGAGGACAGTATTCTACCAGCTACACCTTTGTGTCTGTGTGTTTCTTCTTGGCGGTCATCATGTCTAGGTGTGTAGCAACATCATTGATGATTTCTTGCTTGAAGTTTGATAACAAGTTTGAAATATCCATCTTTGAAATACTAGAGCCACTCCCTTTGGTTAGTGCTGAGTGAAATCCCCTTCCTTTCTTGATTGCTGCTCTATAATAGTTCATACATATCTTCTGAAGGTCATCCCAAGAGGACTGAGATATATCACCTCCAGCCATGAAGTCCAGAGCTTCAAGTCAATTTTCATTCACTCCTCTTAGAAAAATCAGCTTCTATAAATCCTCCTGCAATACATGTTGCGGGTTCTTTTGTAGGCTAAATAAGAAGTGTGATATGTAGTCCTCTAACATCTCTTCTTCCCTTTGTGACATTTAGAAGATGTCATCTCCTTTTGAATCACTTCCCTTGTAGTAGTCTTTATACTTCCTTAGAAACAAATCTCTCATTCCATCCCAATTAGCTATTGCATTCACTCCTAAGCCCATGAACCATCTGAGGGCTGACTCCTTTAGTGTTGTTGGGAATAGCTTAAGCTTATAAATATCAGTATTGTAGTCAATACTTCGACACAATATGTTAAAATAGAACAAAAAGGTGTCAGGATCTTCTATAACAAGTCCATAGAACTTTTGAAGTGTTGAAGCAGGCATGTTCTTGAGGTTTGGATTGTTAATAATACTTGGAATTGGAAATGGAAATGTAGGAGCTACCATTACTAGAGGTGTTGGATATTGAAATTGTGGTGGGAAAATATTATTGACTAGAGGGTTTTGAGCAACAAGCGGTCCTGGAGTAGGATTATTATTATGAAAACTGGCCAATATTTTTGCAAAAGGATGGAGGTCAAATGTTCTTGGGTTTCTTCTTCTTTTGTTGAAGATGATGCAACAAACTCAAGACTGACATCAAGAAATGGTAATTCAAGATCTTCAAATTCTTCTTTCAGTTTAATAGGCTCCTTTGGAAGAAATCTTCCATGAGCATCTCATCTTCTTCGATGCATGCAAGTAAGTTGATGACCTATGAAGCAAGCTCACAACTTCTTGTATTAACTAAAAATAGGAAACTAATCTAAAAAATAAATGACTCTTTTGAGGTTCCTAGTTTGACACCATCCCCCAGCAACGGTGCCAAAAATGAACAGTCTCACAATAGGTAGAAATAATCATGCCATTGTCTCTCTTAAGGGTAAGATATCTATGCTATAGATTACCTATCCCATCATGAAATGCATTTAGATTGTCAACCCAGGGATGTAGACTTGAAATGGGACAACACGGTTTATGCAGTAAGTTCCTTTAGGAGTCATAACACCTATGCTGCAGGAAGATAAAATGCATGAAAGGAATTTATGCTATTGCTATAGGAAGTAAACACACTTGACTATTGAATGGAATTACTACAGAAAACTTATGAAATGAATCTAAGCCTACCTAACAACTCAAAACATTAAATATACCCATTTCTACAAATGTTGTAGGAACAAACATAGTGGCAATGCTGCAGGAATAAAATAGTAACTCTATTTGAAAATAGGAAAAGTACAGGAAGAGAATCTATTCTACCTTAATCTAATCCACCTTCCAAGTGGTCCCCCTTGGTTGGTTTCTACTAACTACTCAACACAAGAGATAATCCAAAATCACTCTTCCATTAAAATCTTCTTAACTAGTTACATAACAAATGAATAACTCATGAAGAGAAAAAATAGAGAAACCTTCCACTATACTGAATATATAATTCTATCTTTCTTCATTTCCTTCTAAATCAGTCAAAATTCCTTTATATTAAGGATTGACACTTATTGAAAACATAACAGAAAAGTCTCATTAAACCTCACCAAATATGGAGGAGATAAAACAACCATGACATAATACAATTACTGTTGGCAATAGAATAACAGTTCTGAGGAAATATAGCATAACTTAATTCCCTATATTCTTTGGAACAATAGCTCCTTCAAAGATAAACATATCCATCAAAATCATGCTGGATTCTCCCACCATGGTTGGTCTTCTAACACTCCTTCTTTAATGCAGATGCGCCACTCTTCATACCACTCCGTGTTTACCTGAAAGGTTAGTAACATTCAGTACACATATGAAAGTCAACATTTTCAACTCCTACTTAAATGTTAGAACACAGCTTGAAATAATTTTATGAAGTACTACATTATATCTATAATAGTCAGCAAAACATATCACTCAAGCTACCCATAGATTTTGTGGCTTTAGCTGTACTTGGCATAGGTTCACATAAGTATAAGCAATAAAATGTCTTGGAAATATTTGTCAAAGTATCAACATAATATAAAGATCATAACAAAATTAAGGCAATAATTAGACTCATCAAACGTTAGAGTCTCAAATGATAAGAGAATCACTACCTCCCGACCTCGTGTCCAAACTTGTGGTTCTGCTCCCACCATGCTGAGGAGATAAAATCATGCCCCACTCGGATAACAATACCAAAAGCAATCACCAAGTAGTAGTAAGAAATGAATCCTAATAGCTTCCTATCTCAAAGTGTACAACTCAAAATACAAAAGTACACATACTAATCCAGAGGCAACCAACACACGTAGGAAACCTAAGATGAAATCAGAGAAGTGTCATCACATATGTCAAGTCCCACTCGCATCCTTAGCCTATACTAGCACTCAAGGCATGTTTGACAAATCCCGTATCTTATTAATTTATTTTAAAACCCTATTTAATGTATTATATTATCACCTATTAAGTAGCTTACTAAGGATACCCAGGTAGCTACTTCTGGGCT
>BSBK01014929.1:0-106304 GCA_027943335.1 Chamaecyparis obtusa | reverse complement strand
ATATATATATGTATATATATATATATAAAGTATATATATATATATATGTATATATATATATAGATAAATATATGTATATATATATATATATCTACAGTATATATATATTATAAGATATATATATTATACTATACATATATATATATAATATATATA
Source organism: Chamaecyparis obtusa (assembly GCA_027943335.1). NCBI lineage: Eukaryota > Viridiplantae > Streptophyta > Pinopsida > Cupressales > Cupressaceae > Chamaecyparis > Chamaecyparis obtusa. Next base: position 106,148 of record BSBK01014929.1, on the reverse strand, counting down.
TATATTAGTATATATATATATATATAAGATATATATATTTATATATATTTATAATATATTATATATATATATATAATATATATATATATGTATATATATGTATATATAATATATATATATATATATATATATATATTATATATAATATAATATATATATAATATATATATATATATATTACATATATATATATATATATATATATGTATGTATGTATATATATATAAGATAATAATTCATAACATATTGATTGAGTTATTGACTAATGAATAAATATCTATTTAGAGATCACGATACTTATTGTGCGACTAGTATTAAGGTATTGTAACACATAAGTGTTACGATACATAATATGTATCATAACACATAAGAGTTACGATACATAATATGTACCATAACACAATTGTGTTATGATACATAATATGTACTGTAACACATAAGAGTTACGATACATAATATGTACCATAACACAGTTGTGTTATGATACATATTATGTATCGTAACACAAAAGTGTGATGATACGTAATATGTACCATAACACTTGGGTGTTACTATACATATTACGTATCGTAACAAGTTCATTAAAATAACAAACAAAACTTTTGCATTAACATTGCCGCCAAGTATTATGAAATGGTGTCTCCTGCGAAACATGAAAGACATGTCTCTACATTTGTAGAGGCATGTCTCTCCATGAGACATGTTCTCATTATTGAATATTTATAGTCAAATAAATATGCATTTGGAAAACACAAAAAAAATGGTAGGGTTCTTCCAAGTGTAGATTTGTATTCAATATAATATATAACAATAAGTTCACTATTTGATTTAAAAGAAAAATTAAATATCAATTACATCAAATAGGAATCTTAACATATACCAATGTAGAAGCAATACAATATAATACAACTCATACACACAAGTGTGAATCAAACACAGATTAAAAATCTCAAGGGTTCCTTGATGTAGATTATGTAAATATTAATTAATCTACGTAATATAATAATCATACATAATGTAAACAAGTACATCAGCTTATACATGAAATCTTGATAAAACTGATACCATAAGGTATCCATAATGAAAATACATCCTTTGCACATGTTGTAGGGTATGTAATTGTATCACCTAAAATGTAATGTTAAAGAACAAAAAACAAAGCTAGATATTCAACAATACAAATGAGATAAACACTTATGAGAAGACCTACAAAAATGCAAGCAAATAAACCATGAAGGATGCAAAAATTATCCTCCAAGAAGCCTCCAAATGTGTAGAATATTAGTCCAAGAATGGATGTGTGCTCATGAACTATGCTCAAGCTTCAACAATGAGGGGAAAATTTAGTATTATGAGGTTGTGATTGATGTTTTTGGCTCTCAAATGAGCATGATAACTTTGCATAAAAGGTGGATGATTTGTGAAGAGACAAAGGGTTCAAATTATAGGCAAGATGAGAGGTGAATGAACAGTCAACATGCAAACCTGAGGAAGGGTCAAGATGCATTTGAGAGAGAGTACATGGATTATGCTTTCTCAAATGTATCTCATTGTGACAAGTGTCACAATGAGAGAGGTTGGAAGGTATGGGGGAATGTGACCATTTTGAGAGATGTGAGAGGGGACAAATGTGTAAGAGGGAGATGAAGTGTGTAAGAGATGTGTAAGAGAATTTAAGGTTGATGAGGTGAAGGAATTGGGGGATGTGAGGATGTGACATGAGGATTGACTTGGGTTGGGTTAGTATTTCTTAATCCATGAATTATGATTGTGCAAATGTTTAGGGAGTGATTAGGTTTGGATTAAGAGGAAAGTGGGAGAATTAGGAGGATGTGATGGGAGGAGAGAGAATGAGTGGAGGGTTAGATTGGATAATCATGGGTCATTAGCTAATTAAGAGTGATTAGTATGTGTGAATGAGTTGGGTTGAATAGGAACTCAAAGTTACGTTGTTGGGATTGGTTAGGTTAGAGGTTAAAGTTAGGAGTCGTGTGCTCAAATTGGATTAAATGTTTTATTTAAATCCAAAATAGGAAGAAAAGTGGTTTTATAAATTAATTTAAATAGATGAACATATTTATTTAAATTATTAGAGGAATAGGGTTTTAATTAATTATCAGAGTATGAGTTATCATTTAAATAATTAATTGGACTATAGTTAATTAATTAAATTAATCAACTAAGAGATGACATAAATTAATTAAATAATTAATATTTAATTAATAAATGTCTTAGGAGAGAACTAAATAAGATTGTCTAATTGTGTAATCAGATTAGGTGTCTACATTTTGCCCCTCTTCGACATAGTGTTAAAATAACATTATTTCAAAGACGTTTAAAATAATACACGACATGAAGAATTTATGAGGTGATGAAGTTGCCCCAAAATATGGGTAGAAAGATTTAGACTAGGTGATGCCCCCTCGAGAGGGCGACAGAGAAAGAAAAAGGGGCCCAGGTGATGTCTCAAAAGGAAGGAAGGGTTTTGGCGCAACATGCCAGAAAAGGGCATGAAGGTGTGAAAAATATGGTGGAATGGGCAAGAAAGTGACAATATGTGGGAGAATGGGAAGAATGGGTAGGATGGGGGGCTTGGAGAAGGAAAAATCATTAACAGGAGACCCTTAATAAGGCCCGAGAGGGCCAAAAATAAATCATTTATGCATTTTAGAGCTTAGAGAGATATTGTTATTTCGAGCTCTAATTTGCATATAGCGATGGCGAAAGAAGGTAGATCGAGACACCGAGATGACATCATGAGGAGCGTCTAACAGTACTGAGAACTTGACCGACAGGTAGGGTCAAAAAACCAACCTTGTACTTGCTTTTTGATTCATTTATTACATAGATTAGGTTGTAAATGCACGATCCCGCAGGGTCGGGATCGATGGGATTTCCACCATGACCTGCGAGATCGCAATCCCGCAAGAAATTGTTGGGATTAGAGGGTTAGGGGGATTTGTGGTGGGATCATGATATTTCCTAGGGTTTTAAGAACATTTTGTGGGATCACGATCCTACTTGAATTTCTAGTGGGATCGCAATCCCAGAGCAGAAAAGGGGAAAACATGGGGATTATACGATCCCACGAGGGATCACAAGGGGTAGGTAGGGGTCACCATAGGAATGTGTTCTTGCTGTCATATGACTAAGAGGGTAGGTCATGATCTTACGTTTGTGGGAATGTGATGATAAGGGTTTGCGAGATTATGGGAAAAAGAAATTAGTGGGATCATGTGCAAAAACCAACGAGATTGCTGGGAAAGGGGCTAAAAGGGAAAAAAATGAATGGGCAGGGGTAGATATAAGAAGCAACATGATGATAAGTTAGAATTTGTTAGGAAGAGAAACTGATGTAACTGACTTGGATTGGTTTGCAGTGGTCGGTGGAGTGGCTGACGAGCCGAGAGAGACATGCAATGATGTTGGCGGTAAGTGAGTAGTTTACACCTACAAAGTGGGTGCGAGTGGGTGCCATTGGATTGGGGGTACCTAGCACAGATGCTCCAGAGGTGGACATATATGTCTCTAGTGACTATATTGTGTGAGAGGTGACACTCTAAGACTGACACTTTTCATCTGCTAACTGGGGAGATGACAGTGACTGTAGAGGAAGTATACAAGATCTTTTGGCTGCCCATCCGGGGCACACCAGTCGTTGTAGGGGACTACACACAATAATAGGAAATGGTAGCACTTTTGGGTTTGGGAGTGGCACCTATATTACAACATGGTCAGTTATCACTAGCTAATCATCTGGTAGCGACGTCACCAACACGTTGAGTCTATCTCTTTGTGTGTGGATTGGTCTCAGAATTGCCCCTAATACAGGAGGGATGAGTGTGACCCTCACACTCATCCCTAAGATCATGTGGATCATAGATGTAGGTGTCCCAACAGCCTAGGGCATGCTGATGTTAGCAGAGCTTTACAGGGACCTCCACTAGATTGTATATCATGATGGAGAGACACAAGGGAGGAGCGTAGGCTTCACCTCCCTCTTATAAGTATGGGTCTGGGGACATATTACAATGCTCAAGCCATTGAGCATGAGGGATTGATAGGTAGAGGAGCATGTGGTATACAACTAGGGAGAGCCACTTACTTACCATGATGTCAATGACATCAACTATTGGCGAGAGATGCTAGATAGTATACAAGATGACATCACTTGGAGGCCATACCTAGGGTTAGCAGCATGGGTGGAGGATCTGAGGGAGTTTCCATATGTGATGATGCCGACCTATCTAATAGGTCATTAGGAGTACATTATTGAGTAGTACGGGCTAGATCAAGTAGCTCAATAGTTTGGGTATACCTAGGGGGTGTCAGATGAAGAGTACTGGTATTAGAGGATGACCCAAGAGAGGAGGTCGGAGTTCGGGGGTCAGCTGGACATTGATGGATTATTAGTAGTGTGGCAAGCAATACAACTATTCACTAGGATTGGGTCAGAGGGGTCATAGATGGAGGGAGTACCTTAGAGTACCGAGCTTGGTTTCAGAGGCCATGAGTGGTAGGGAGAGCAGGGCCGCCAGCTGGAATGGGTGCAATACTAGTTGTGTGAGGATGAGGCTAGATAGTCGTAGCTGGGTAGGGGGAGGAGATGAGGGAGGCCAGTTGTAGGGAGAGAAGGTAGGGTGAGAGGAGGGGGAGGGGGAGGGGGAGATGGAGATGGAAATGGAGATGGTGACAACATGGACATAGATGAAGGGGGGAGGAGATGGGGAGGAGGTGAACAGGTACTGGCAGGGCCGCCACCCGTAGGGCCACCACCAGCACAGGGACCACTGGTTGGGCCACCACCAACATAGACACTAGATGTAGGGCCTTTAGGAGGTGGGGGTGACAAAGATCTAGTAGGGTGGTTCACATCCTTATAGGTTGCGTATGACAGGACGAGCTAGATGCTCAGGGATATGCATAGGGAGGGATGCTTTGACGGTGCAACTAGCATAGGTACTACAAGATGTCTAGATCCATTGATGAGAGTTGCGATAGGAGCAGGATAATCTATAGATAAAGAGAGACCGACTATAGGGGAGAGCAAGATGGACTGTAGTCTAAGAGAGATAGATTAGAGAGGGAGAGAGATATGGTGGTATGATAGCTAGGGAGGAGAGGCAGACATGCAGGGGGAGAGAGTTGCTAATGGTACATATGACAAGGATAGATCCAAGGAGGTGAGGAGGCTGGAGAGGGACCTGGCCAATTTGACAGAGTAGGTAGGGTGGTACTAAGCCATGTATCACGCAACAGTGTCACCAGCGAGATGAGAGCATTATCAATGAGTTAGCCGATATGGGGCCATTGGAACAAGGACATGTGTCGGGATAGGGGCTGGGAGCAGCCAAAGGACCAGGGGGAGTAGTCTGGGGGCTAGATCATCACAGAGGACCGGTCAAGAGAACCATCAACCTGGACAGTTACAATGTCAACAATAGTCAGCCGGTGGCTCCATTTAGATGGTAGAGGCAGAGGGGTCAGGGGTAGGTATGGAGGTGAATGGCAGAGGGGGAGCGGTTACAGGGCTAACATAGGTACCCACACAAGTGGTAGAATGAGACCAATGCCGATGGGTTATGCAAATAGTCATTTCAATAGTGCCACTATAGGATTCACCATAGGTTGACCCCCTTGCAGATGTTTAGATGCATCCTCCCCCAAGAGAGACAGATAGGTAGTGATATGTTGCACATTTTTATATCCATATATATTATGATTCTTTTAGAGGGCAGTGTCCCTGTTATTATACATGTATTTTATTAATGTACTTGTACTCCAAAATTCAGACATTGCTTTATTCTTTGATGTGAGATGGGATATTCTTTGATTCTTTTGCGGGACTTATATATATATATATATATGATGTTGAGCTGGGTGAGATGTAATGTGTTATGAGCTCACTTTCTATGCATGATGTTATGATGTACTGATGTGTGTGATGCAGGATGTGATGTGATGTTTATGATTATGATATGAGGCTAGCATGTTAGTGAGGTAGGGTGTGATGTGCTTATATGTTTTTGATATCTATGTGATGTGTGTGATTAGATGATTTATGTGGGATGCAGTTACTAATGTTTTGTGGATGCAAGATGAATGATTTTTACATGTAATGGATATATGATCTACTTATGTTGTTATTTATGATGTGCATGTATGTATGTATGTATGTTATATGGATGATGCAATTTTTACCATGTCTTAACAATGTAAGATAATAAATGACTTAACAATGCAACTTAAATGAATTAAATGATTTAATCAATGCAACTTAAATGATTCAATCAATGTAAGTTAAATGATTTAATCAATGCAACTTAAATGACTTAAATAATTTAATTAATGTAACTTAAATGACTTAAATGATCAATGCGAGATAAAATGGACTAAATGTTCTAACAATTTAAGATAAAATAGACTAAATGATTTAACAATGCAAGATAAAATGGACTAAATGATTTTGACAATGCAAGATAAAAATAAATAAATGATTAACAATGCAAAATTAGATGAACTAAATGATTTAATAATGCAAGATAAAATGAAATAAATGATTTAACTAAATGGTTTATGCAACATGAATTTAATTGAATTAACGATGCGAACTAAAATATGATGCAAAATTAATCTAACAGTATTTAACAACGTAACCTAAATGATGATGCAAAAATTAATCTAGCACGAATTAACAATGCAAGCTAAATGATGATGTGAAACTAATCTAGAATGAATTAACAATGCAAGCTAGACGATGATGCAAAATTAATCTAGAATGAATTAATAATGCAAGCTAGATAATGATGCAAAATTAATCTAGAATGAATTAACCATGCAAGCTAAATGATGAGAGATAATGCAATTAAATGTAAACTACAATGTGAATGAGAATGGATGGAAGATGAGATGAAAATGAGTGAATGTGAGGATGGGAACTAAGGTGGTATATGTAACATATCACTACCTGACTAAACCCTCATTGAGGGGAGACAAGAATGAGATAGTTGGTGAGGGGATTTGCACAATCAAAATCCACAGGTGAGGGATTTGGAATGAGAATGAATGATTTTTAGGTTTGCATCAGGATTAGTTCAGAGGTAATGGATGGGTTGATGGGGATTGGAATTGGAGATCAAGTGGGTTATTGATTCGATAAGATGATTTCTTGGATTGATGATGGGACTCATAGCTAAGGATTTGATAGGGGGATTTTTCTTGAAGCTTGAGCGCGGGGTATTTCAAGAGGGAATACCACCATGTAGTTTGAGCACTTAGTTTGATATAGCAACATAAGGGACCTACCAAGGTTACTAGGAACTCAAGGTTGTGTCACTGCATTGCATAGGATTGACATGAAAAAGACACGCAAGGGTTGCCTTATCATCACACATGAATCCAAGAGGGGGCATGGTGGAAACGATGCTGGGGAACCCCACAAATAAATGATATTTCCCAAGTGCATGATGTAACCTAAAAGATCACATGTGGGACGTGCAAGGGTCATATCCATCTCACTCCCAAGAAGAAGAAAAAATATCAAAGAGACCTTGATCCAAATTGCCCTCATTCACAACGTGCCATGATATAAAGGATCATGGCGACCTTGAGGAGAAAAACAACATGAAGCCGCAAAAGATTAACAAGAACCAAAGAAAGATTCAGAACCAAAGTGATAAATCCAAAAGATGTCATTTGCCAAAAGAGATCGATTGACAGAGTGATGGTGAGATTAGGTCATACATGAGGAAGGATACATCCTACGAGACCTGTTTGGCAAGATTGGCTACAAATTGGGTTTGTTTGGCAACAAGGGGGCTTTGGAATAATCACAGTGACTAGAAACTCTTGTTGAGGTAATTATTGGGAAACATGACTTGAGTGGGCAATGCAATTTGACTATGTTGTTGTGTGATGAACGAGGATATGTACAAAGGGACTTGATAGTATTGTACAAGCATGAACTAGGACACTATATACAACAAATTTTGCAAAGCTCAAGGATTTAGGGTAGATCAACAAAATGATGATTATATACACACCTCAAGTTTTGGGGATAGGACGTGCCTTAGTATATACAAGAAGCTCATGATGCTGGATAGTAATTCATTCTTTCTAATGTGAGGATATAAACACCTTGGGAATATAGATGTGCAGATGGAGTGGAGGTGAGGAGATGATGGTTGAAGGCATGTTTGGTTGTGGGATAGGATTTTGATAGATAATGGTGCGATCCACTACGTATGGCATTTGTTTCCAGGTTTTCACCAACATACTTGTCCACGACACTTGATTGCCAAGTTTTCACCATTGGACGATTATTATTATTATTAGACTGTTTTCTTTCATTTTTTGATTCTTTTGGATATCATCAAGGTGCTTGTTTACCAGGTTTTCACCAAGCCAATATTTTTTTAGGACCTTTTATGTTTTTAGAGATTTTTTCAAAATCATAAGAGATGGTTCAGGCATAGAACCACTTCAGATGGATGATATTAATGGGATCATTCAGGGGCTCCCCTTCTTGTATAGATAACTGATAGGCTCCAGAGCCAAAACATGTTGTGACAATGTAAGGACCCAACCATGTAGCTTCAAACTTGCCTTTCTTTTCTCTATTTGTCTATACCTTCTGATTTTCTTTTAGGACCATGTCTCCCACTTGGAACTTTCTAGGGAAGACCTTCTTGTTATAGCTCCTTTTGAGTCAATTTTGATATATAATTAGGTGATCACAAGCTTTCTACCTCTTTTCGTCTAACAAGTCTAGCTGGGTAAGACGTGCCACACGATAGTCTTCATAAGTAGTGTAATTTTTCATGGACATGCATAGTGAAGGGAGATCAACCTCAATTGGTAAGATGACCTCAAAACCATATACCAAGGAGTATGGGGTGGTGCCTATGTGAGTATAAAATGAAGTGCGGTAATCCTAGAGGGCGGGATTGATTCGGAGGTGCCAGTCACGGCCAGAAGCATTGACAACCTTTTGGAGGATTTTTAGGATAGTTTTGTTGGTTTCCTTAGCTTGGTCATTTCCTTGTGGGAAATATGGGATGAAGAAAGGATGATGGATGCCAAATCTCATACATAGATCATCCACATGCTGATTTTCAAATGGGGTTCCATGATTTGTGAAGATTTTGGAGGGGATGCCAAAGAGACAAATGATATGGTAGAGCATGAACTTAGATATTTGAATGCTTGTAGTTAGGGTGAGAGAAATTGCCTCAACCCATTTTGCAAAATATTTTGTGGTAGTTATGATATACTTATGTCCATATGAGGAATGGGGAGTGGTCAAACCAATGAGGTCAAAGCCCAACATGAAAAGGGCCATGGTGGTGCAATGTGATGCAAGTCTTGTACTGGTACATGGATCAGATTAGCATGTTGTTGACATGGAAGACACTTCTTTACAAACTCACATGCATCATTCTCCATTGTCATCCAATAATAACCAACTCTAAGTAGTTGCTTCGCTAAGACCATGCCACTTGTGTGGGCACTGCAAATTCCAATGTGAACCTCTTGTAAAGACAGAGAGGCCTTGTTCACATCTAAATACTAAGAGAGAATATTGTGATATCCACAATGATATAGGGTGTTGGCTACAAGAGTGTGGTGGGAAGCTCTGTGAATAAGGTTATAGCATTGGGTGTTTGTATAGTGAGGGGATATGATATCATTATTTAGATAAGTGTGGATGTTGTGATACCATGGGGACTAAGGACCAACCAAAATGCACACCATTTTAGAATCAATGTTCTCGTAAGCGGGTGTGTGTAGTCACTTGACTAGAAATTCATATTGCATCACATCTCGAGGGATTTCTAATAATGACCCGATAGTTGCCATAGCGTCTATTAATTTATTCTGAAGCTTGGGCACTCTTGTGAACTATAAGTTGATGAATTATTCTTTTAATCTATTCACAAGCTCTTTGTATGGTAACAACTTGTCATATTTGGTTTGGAATTCATCTACGACTTGCTTGATGATCAGTTGTAAATCCCCAAACACCTACAACTTTGTGATATTCCATTTAATAGATGTCTTGAGGCATGAGATGAGCATCTCATATTTTGCAATATTATTTGTGCAAGGCAATATGAGCTTGAATGACTTGGGGATGTAATATCCTTGAGGGGTCACAAAGAGATTCCATGCTCCTGATCCATGAGATGTGTATGATCCATCAGAGTATAACTTCCACATGGGTCATTCTTCCACCATGTAGAGGTGTTCACCAGGGAACTCCATCACTAATGGGTATGCATCTACTAGGGGTGCTTTAGCTAGCTGACCTGTAATGACCTATCCCTTTATTATTTTCCTATTGACGTACTGGATGTCGAATTCACTTAAGAGCATAACCCATTTTTCCATTCGGCCTATAAGTGTTGTTCTTGATAGAAGATATTTAAGAAGATCCACCTTGGAGATGAGCTCTACTGTGTGACTTAGCATGTAGTTCCAAATTTTTTGAGTGGAAAAAACCACTGCAAGACATGCTTTTTTCATGGGTGAATAGTTTAAATCATAGCCTACAGGTGTGCAACTAATGTAGTAGATGGCCCATTTTTTTTTTCCATTATCATCAAGCTATGCCTGGAGTGCCCCTAGTGTTGTCATGGTTCCCTGAGATGTATAAGATGAGTGGGCTCCCTGGAATTGGTGACACTACAATGGGTGAGTGAGCTAGGTATTCCTTAAGTTTCTCAAAACTTCTTTGACAAATCAGATCCCATTTGAAACTTGCATCCTTGCATAATAGATGTGTGAATGATTGACACTTATCTACCAACTGAGATATGAACCTATGAACTGACTGTTGCTTACCCTGTAGGCTCCTTAACTATTTAAGTGTGTGTGGTGGAGGCATATCCATAATAGCTTTTACTTTATTAGGACAAATCTTTATGCCCCACCATGAGACAATAAACCCTAACAACTTTCCTGATGTGATACCAAAGACATACTTCTTCGGCTTCAGTTTCAGGCCATAGTGATGTAGGTGATCGAACACATGCTCAAGGATATCAAGGTGTTCCAATCGTGTCTTTGACTTGGCAAGGATGTCATCCACATAGTCTCGAGGATTTTGTGGATCATGTCATTGAAGATAGCGGTCATTTCCCTTTGATATGTAGCTCCCATATTTTTTAACCCGAATGACATCTTGTTGTAACAAAAGGTGCCCCATGGCGTTGCGAATGTCATTTTGCATTGATCTTCTTCTACTATATGGATTTGGTTATACCTTGAAAAACCATCCATTAGGGATAACATCTCATGTCCTGATGTTAGGTCAATAATCATGTCAATATTTGGCATGGGAAAATCATCTTTCAGGCATGCCTTGTTTAAGTCTCAAAAATTCATACAAAAACTACTTTTGCCCGATGGTTTAGTAACTAGCACCATGTTGGATATCCATTCTAATTAATCAATAGCACAGATGATCTTTTCCCATAGGAGTTTCTCAAGCTCTGCTTTTACTAGGAGGGCTACATTCAGATGCATTTTGTGTAGCTTCTGTTTAATAGGTTTTGCATTTGGATCTATTGCAAGGTGATGAACAACTAGATTCGGGTCTAGCCCAGGAATGTGATCGTATGACCTTGAAAAGTTGATGGTTTCCTCTTGGAGGAGTTCTGTGAAGGCTATCTCTTTGCCCTTTGATAGGGACATTTCAATGTAGGTGACTCTTATGTTCCCAAGTTGATGGGCTTGGTGTCTTCGATTAGGATAGATGATTGTTCTAGCCTATAGTCATGTATGGGGGGAAGAGGCAAGTCCTCATCCTCTAGCACCTCAAAGAGGTTTTCACTAGAGGATACACCTTTTGTTTTTACTTTTTTGGAGTCAGAATGTGCCCCGAAGGGGTTTTCATACAAGGACTCATTATTTTCTTTTTTGTTTTTCATTTTGTGGCTAAAGACTTCTTCTCCCCTGAAGTACCCCTTGGGGTCAAGCCTATAGACACACACTAATTCTTGCCCCTAGTCTGATTGTTGGTCTGAATCTCCAATGAATCTTAAGAGAACTTCCTCACTTTAGAACTCATCAATGTGTGACACGCTTGGTTGGTCCTACTCTATGAGTTTGAGATGGATGAGGGGGAGTTTGATTAAGTTAATGGTGAGTTGATGGAGGATAGAATTACCCAAGAAGGTTTCATCATCAAAGGATCTCTTTTCTTCCTCTTTTGGGATGTCTTTGATTTCCACAACTTCATCCTGGATGTTCAAAATGGTAACTTTGGGCGAATTAGTGCCCCTAGTCATGGTATTGGGTCCTCGTATGTGCAGGTGAGGGGTATTGAATCCAAGGCCTCGATGTGGTAGGTTTTGGGAGGCTTCCATTGGGTCCTTTGCACTAGCTTCTGTAAGTCTTAGGCCACCACCCTGATAGTTCCATTATTTAGTGGCCCATTTATGTGATGCAAGGTACTTGTGTTTTAAGTATCTAAAAATCTTAGTGTTGGGTGGTGGAGGGTCCTTGTACAACCATCAATTAATGTTAGGGTCCATTTCCTAGTTATTCAGAATTCCATTGGAGATGAACGTTGATGGACTCATTTGCTTAACTTCAGGATCTTCTGGAGGAGGTTTATTTTGATGACAGGGGCATCCCTGAGTATGTGGATCTAGTGGAAGGGACCCAAATGCAAAAGTATCAGTTAGCTTGTATTCATCATAGTCCCTGTTGTTGATCTTGACACTGTAGATGGTGGAAGCTAAGATAGTCTCTGGACCGCAGTGGGATCGGGATGAATTGGTGATAGAAGTACCAATGTCAATACTAGGATAGTGGGTGTAATGGGTGAAGGACACTTCCAACATTTGATAGTATGTGAAGGGTTGGGGATCGGTGTGGATAGTGATTCTAGTGCCTTGATGTGGGAATTTGATGTAGTGCTGATAGGTGGAGGGTATGACTTTGATGAAATGGATCCATGGTCGACTAAGGAGGATATTGTATGGAAGGTCAAGATCAACAACATGACAAATGGTCTCTTGAACTGTTGGGCCTAGCTTGATGGGTAACAAAATAGTACCTTCCAAGGTATGCTCTAAGTTATCATAGGCCTTTAAGGTGATGACCTCATGAGAAATGTCAGCCTCTATATACCCCACCTGTTGGATGAATTTTAGTGTAAAAGGTTTAGGGATGAACCATTATCTATCATGAACCTCTTGACGACAAAGTTATTGACCATTATGGTGATGCGAAGTAAAATATTATGATTTGACTCAATGGAGGGCATGTCTAAAGGTTTGAAGGAGAGGGCGAAGGATGCAGATAAATTCCCCACAAGGTTCTTGAATTGAATGGTGTTGATTTTTGTGGGGACACATGCCTCTTAAAGGGTGTTATTGAGGATCTCTTGATGGAGGGAAGGAGTACAGAGGAGGTCAAGGATGGAAATATGAGAATGTGTATTCCCAAGGTACTCCAGGAGGTTATACTAGGCATTAGGGCTGATCGTAGGATTAGCACCGATAATAGATATATGGCCTCTGAGGGTGGTGATTGCACATTGACTATCAACACGTTTGACATGGATGACACTTATAGTGGGCTCAACCTAGGAGATGCAACCAAGAAACTTTTTGTAATTGATATAGGTAGCAATATAGTCCTTTCTCTCAACATTGTCACCTTATTTTCCCTTGCCTTGGTTTTGAGGTGGTGGATTAGCATTGACTGGGTTCTTACCAACGTTTTGTTGAGGAAACACATTTTGGTAGATTTGCAGGTTGGTGTTAGGTGATGCTTGGGTAGGTGCGTCAACTATGATCTCTTTTTTATCAATGAGGTCCTAGACATAGTGTTTATGTTTCATGCATTTCATGGTAGCGTGTCCCTTGACATTGTGATAATCACAATACTCATTGTCTTTGTACCAAGATGGCTTGGGAGTTGACTCATCAAATGGATGGGTCTGAGGGTAGACAATCAGGTTAGCGCTAGCCATACAAAAAAAAATGGCATCCAATGGTTCACTGAGAGGGGTGAATGTGTGCTTTTTGTTATTTTGGATGCGCAACTTGTTTTGACCTTGGGTGACTGATATTGCATTGATTTGATTTGGTAGGTTTTGACAATATTGCCGAGGTTGCTGGTAGGTGGATGCCTATTGTTGACATACTAGTATAGGAGGATTAGGACCAACCACCATGACTTGTACATGCTTGGTATCAGTGGCCCCATCTGTGACAATGTTCTTATTTTTATTCTAGTAACGAGGTCGGTCATTACTAGGTCTATCCTGCAATATTTCATTGTAGTGTTTAATGGAACCATCATCCAAAAGGCCTTGTTCGATACCCATCCCTTTTCATTTTATGTTTTGGTAGGTCTATATGCAATTCATCCTCATGAAGTGGGATAACTTTGGATGTAGATTATCAATGAATATCTTGGTGATATGCTATTCTGGCAGTTGATATGATAGCCTCGTGGTAAGATTATGCCATCTTTATAGGTAGTCAGCCAGGATCTCACCTCCCTTTTTCTTGGAATTACATAGATCTAATAAGGAGAGCTCATTCTCAATGTCATTCACATATTGCACCATGAACTTCTCAAGAAGTTTGACAAATGGGGTGATTGATCTGTATGGTATTTTATAGAATCACTTGATGGTGGTCCCTCCCAAGATCTTGGGGAAGAGGCACATTAGAAAGTTATTGTTGTATGCCACCTCTTGACAAGCCATGTAAAACTCTTTGATGTGGCTAATGGGATCTCCCTTCCCCTAATATTTATCAAATTTGGGAGTTTCTAAATGCTTGGGGAAGGGGATGGTTGTGATAGATCTATCGAAAGGATAGGGAAAGACCTCCTCGAACTTGAATGTTTTGCTCTTGTTGCCAAATTTGAGCTCTTTAAGAGCATTTTTCATCTCTTCCCATTCTAAGTTGACAAGTGTTGGAGTGGGTACTCCCATTGGGAAGGGATCTGATGGTGCAGGAAAATATGGAGGAATTTGTGGAGGATATTATGGGATCAGATAGGGGGACTACCCTGCTACATAGACAGATTGAAATGACATTTGAAGAGCTTTCTGGGCAATGTACTATTGTTGGAATGTTGATGTGTGTTGCTATGCAGGATATGGTGTTTCTTTTTGTTATTGGAGAATGAGGGGATGTTGCTATTGTGTTGGGACATACTGTTGTTGTGGGGAAGGTTGGTAGAATGGTGGGGGTTGTTGATGGGATTGGCCTTGGGTTTGTTTGATATACAAAGGATGCATGCCCATATTTATAAGGGGTGGAATGGTTTCCTGGGTATGGATGATGGGGGGTGGTTGTGCGAGATAGCTTGTGAGATGGGAGGAACTCTATTGCTATGGTGGTGATATAGTTTGGGAGATGGTGGAAAACATGGAAAGGTAGTTGGTAAATGTTCGAAGGGATGTATTGTGAGGTGGTGGTGGGAGTTGTGTTGCATGCTGGGTAGGCTAAATGCTTGTAGGATGATAGTGTGTCTGTATCCCCAAGGCATTTATTTGTGCCTAATTAAAACCCCAAGAAGAGCCAGTCCTTGTAGTGGGATGAGATGTAGAGGCAGCTGGGAATGTGGGAGAAATGGTGGGATTTTGCAATGTGGATGGTGGGTTTTGGGATCACATGAATGAGATTCCTATTATAGAGGCAAGTTGTTGGGCTTGCATTTTAGCAACGAAGGGTGGGAGAGAAACTTGTGCAGAAGTTGGTTGTGTGATGGATTGGGTGAATGCTAGCTGAGTGGCGAAGGGAAATGTTTGTGTTTCCCCCTAGAAGAGTGATGTTGACGTGGATGCTTGGCCTATGAAAGGTGGGGGTATTATTTGTGTGTCACTTTGCATGGGAGGTAGAGGTGGCACTTGTGTGGAACTCTATTCTTGAGTGGTAGTTTGTCATGTGGTAGGTGGGGGTGGTGCACCCATGATGGAGAAGGGAGTAGATTGTGTTGTTGTTTGAACTATGGGGTTTGTGGAGCTTGTTTGCAGGAGATGGGGAATAGGTGAAGCTGCGTGGTATAGTTGTAAGATGGTGTCATGGATTTTTTGGATAAAAATAAGGTAGGCGTTAGTGGGGATATGTATGGGTCTTGTGGGATCAAAGGGCTGAAAGTGTGGCAGAATGGGAGTACCCTCATGTGTATAGTTTTCCAAAATGGCAAGAGGGTTTTGAGCTATGATTGCACTAACCATTTGCACGTGTCTAAGATGGCTCATGAATACTTCCATAGAATTTGTGGTGGGTGCTTTGGTAGGATCTGTCCACACATTCTTGACCTACGATGGTTGAGGGTCGTATGTTACCAAGGTGCTATTAGGGTCGTTTGGATCAGATGAACTAGGGGCATGGTTATGGTCTATACCTTTTCTCTTCTTTGATCATGTCTCAACATGCATGAAATGAAAGTCCTAAGATGTGGAAGGTGAAAATGCAACAAGGGGATGTATGTGATATGGTTCTAAGTTTTGAGGCTGGTGTAGATAAATACAAGAGCTAAGATGATTTTGAAGGATGCTTGGATGGTGATAGGTTGATGAAATGATGACAAAGTCCTAAGGATTTTTCTAGGTGTTAATGTGAGTTTCTTTTCCTGACGTGGGATAAAAAATAGAGTGGATTGTCGACCTCAAATAGACTTGTGATCTTTGAAAGATGAGATCCTTATTAGTGCAAGCCAATCTATGGATCAAGATGACAAGGCCTACAAAGACAAGTACTAGCTACCCTAGACAATGCTTAGTTGGATGGGTGGAGCTAAGACATTTTTAATTTAGGATAAGGTTTTAAGCAACTCAAGGGGGTGACACTAAGTGGATACTTGGATGGTGGATGATCTAGGATTTGATTTAGATAAGGATGATTTTGGTTGATTTAAGGCTACTTAGGAGAATGACATGAATGCACCTAGGGGATGATCTAAGATGTGTACACACTAAAATGGTGCACTTTTATGAACCATTACATGCAAGGTTGCTCAAGAATGAGGCCTCACAAAGTGGCTCATATCTCTCTATGCATGGAGTTGCAAGGGACTATGATGTGTTTCTTCTCAGCTAGAGCTACAAGCTTGTGACCTTGCTAGTCAACCACACAATGAGAGATTCAAGTGAGGACAAGGGAAAGAGTGCCAATATCCTCAAGAATCACTTATGAAAATACAATGCAATGCAACTACAATGAGAATGCAATCTAAGCTATGAAAGGAAAGTACAATGCAACTAATCTATGAAAGGAAATAGCAAGTGTTACAATGCCTCCTATTTAGACTATGTGAGCTTATTCTATTGCATAAAAGGAAACTAAGCTAAGAATGCCATTATCATGCAACTAAGAAAGGAAATATGCAACTACAATGAAATGCAACAAGTCTTCAATATCCTCAAAAGCTCCAAATGCACCTAAAACATGCAGCATAACATTAGCATAAAACAAGTGGATGCAAATGAAGGAGAGAGCTCTCCTTTTATAAGAAATGAGGTGAAATGGACCATTGAGATTAAGAGGCAAAAAGTCTTAATCAGCGGTGGAGCTTGAAAGAGGAGCAATCCATGTGCACAAGTATCCTCCAATGAGAGTGAAGTGTTGACTTTTGAGCCTCATGTGAGACAAAAAGTGCTTTTTCCTTTTTTTTATAAAATATGAATAATGCTTTATTTGTGCAACTTAGGATAAGAGAAAAAGGTGGGCTTTTTATTTAATCAAAAGGGGAGGAAGTATTCCTTTTAATCAAATAAAGACTTAGGATAAATGGTTAGCCCAAGGATAAAAATCCAATATATGATCGAAATTAAGACTTGATCAAGAAATTGATAATGTTGAAAATATTGATTATTGATCAAAATGATTCAGGATTGATAAATCAAATAAATGGGGCCCAAAGTCTAGGCGACCATTTTTGGGTGCATACATTTGCCCCTCTTTGACTAATGTGTGATCATTTCGGGAACACATGCAGTCAAAGAAGAATTGAAATGTGAGATCGATTTGGGATCACAAAACAACTCAGATGTGTGTTCATTTCAGGAACACATCAGGACAAAAATAAGCAAAAGCTGAAAGACAAGACCAACACCGTCGCTGCTAGGTGCAAATGAAGCCTTAGACAAAACTATCGCCGTCGCTGCTAGGCAATAATCAAGTCTGAAAAATAGGAGATAAAAATCAAAAGACAAAATCACCACCACCGCTGCTAGGTGATAATCAAGTCTCAAAATAAGAATCTCAAGCTGAGCTGAAAGATAAAGCTGAATCAAAGATTAAAGCTGATAGGTACTGCCCCCTCGGAATTGAAATCGAAATCGGATAGAGGAGAACAACAAATTGATAAACTTGATCAAGTCACAATAAATCATAATCGAAGGATGGAGCATGATAAGATAACCATCAAATAGTGAAGATATGCCCCAGGTTGATGAGGTTTGACTGAGAAAGATATAGGATAAAGATTAAGTCAAACCTCAGAGAGAGGAAGCGAAAGGGGTGAATGAAAGACTAGAAGTTTGAAAGACATGGAAAGGAAGAAATTCCATCGAAAATCAAAGAATTGTGCTTCAAATGGTCAGTCAACATGACTTGGATTTCGGTTTTGAGTCTGAAATGGATAGAAAATGATGTGACATGAAAGACCATAAATGAAAGATATGATCAAGAAGAATCAGAAAATGAGCACAGTTGACCAACTAGTCCATAGATGATAAAAAGGAGAGCTCTCTCCATATGCAAGATGCAAAAACTAAACTAACATGAACCTAGGAATGCAAGCTACTATGAAAGTGGTTGACTTGCAAGGTCACAATGCTTATAGACATCTAATTATCATCATCGAGCGTTATTGGTAGCATCGCAAGATCATACAATGCACACTAGCATAACTATGTGGATATGAATATGATCTTTATCAGATAGAAATGTGGAAATCCCACCTAGGCATCAAAGACATGGAGGTTAAGATGACTAATGGAGTGAGATCACCTAAGTTTGATATGGCGAGATTATGCTTGTATCAAGACACATGAAAGTTAGGATAGCTAGAAGCATGCACTCGCAAAACAGTCAAGGATAATACCTTGTCAATCCATAATGTCAAGTAAGACCAGCATAAATGCTCATGACAGTTAGGATCAACAAAATATACCCACAAGCAGATAAAGAAAGAAAACATGTTCTCATTCCCTCAGTCTTCTAGCTATGCATCATCGAAAACTTCGCAGGGAGAGACCACTCATCAAAGAAATCCTCATAGACAGCGCACAAAGAAAAATAAAGTCATCATATCGTCAGCGAGTTGATTGTTTAAGTACGTGTGTGTTGGTCATAGAGTATCATATCTGCTTAGCGAGAAATATCACATCATACGAGACTGTTGGGTAAGACACTTGATAAGTGTTAAGAAACACTCGACGCAAGGGTAGTGTTGAAAAACACTATTTGGGGTGGTGTTGAAAAACACCTGTTGAGAAATGCCCCAAGAGACAAACGCACCTAAAAGACCAATGTTAACAGTTATGCCCCCTAGACAAAGACAAAGACCAATTCCAGACTAAGCCAAATAAGGTCAAGGCATGAGGGAAAGGCTCAGTGTCGAGGACACATGCTAACAAATAGGAGTGCAAAGGCCTCAAGTAGTGCCTGTTTCCAGGTTTTCACCACTTGGATTCTTTTTTCATTTTTTCATTTTTTTTTGGGATTTTTGCTACCAAGGCGCCTATTGCTAGGTTTTCACCAAGGCACTTTTTTCTATTTTTTTTGAATTTTTGAATTTTTTTGATTTTTTTGTATTTTTTTAGGACTTTTTATGCTTTTTAGGATTTTTTCAGCATCATATATGATTTTTTTTTTTGGTATTTTTTCAGGATCATAAAATATATACAAAGGATGCCCCCATATAGACTGGGCATCAAGGATAGAACTTCTTGAGGTGCACAATGTTGATGGGATCAGGGAGCTGTTCTCCATCAGGATCTGACAGTAAATACGCACCAGTACCAAAAGCAGCTGTGATGACATATGGTCCAAGCCAGTTAGGTTCAAATTTGCCCTTTTGCTCTCTGTTCTGTTGGTTCTTAGGGTTCTCTCACAAAACAAGATCACCTATTTGAAATTCTCTAGGGCAAACCTTCTTGTTGAATGCTTTGGACATACGTTTCTGATACACTCTCATATGATCAAAGGAAGCCTTACGCTTCTCATCTAGGAGTTCTAGTTCCTGTAACCTCATGGCGCGGTAATCCTCATCTGTAATCAAACCTTTGAGTGAGACTCTAAGTGATGGTATCTCAACTTCTAAAGGCAATACTGCTTCAGCGCCATAGGTGAGAGAAAAAGGAGTGGCTCCTGTAGGTGTGTGAATGCTTGTTCTGTAAGCCCATAGTGCTGGATTGATTTGCAAGTGCCAATCTCTACCATTCTTGTGCACTGTTCTATGAAGAATCTTAAGAATGGTTTTGTTAGAAGCTTCTACCTGTCCATTTCCCTGTGGAAAATAGATGGAGGACCAATGTTGCTTGATTTTAAACTTTTTGCATAGGTGTTTTAGGTCCTTATTCTTAAATTGGCCTCCATTGTTAGTAATGATCTCAGAAGGCACTCCAAATTGGCAAATAATGTGATTCAGGATGAACAAAGAAATGGTCCTTCCTGAAGCAACAGAAAGAGGCACAGCTTCCACCCATTTTGTGAAGTAGTCAGTGGCAGTAATAATGAACTTGTGTCCACCTGATGAGTTGGGATGAATCTGCCCAACCAGATCAAAGGCCCAGCGCTGAAATGGCCAATGAGAAACAGACGGGATCAACTCCCTACCTGGAGCATGAATCAGGTTGCCATGTTTCTGACATTTTTCGCATGACTTAGCAAAGGTGACTATGTCTATCTACATTATGGGCCAATAATATCCCGCCCTAAGCAACCTTCGGGCCATGGCAAGACCATTAGAATGTCCACCACAAATGCCCTCGTGGATGTCAGCTAACGCTTGGTTGGATTCCTCCTTTTCCAAGCACCTAAGGAGCGTCCCATCTAAAACCCTCTTATATAAATCACCAGAGATGAGGGTGAAGTGAGAGGTGTTACGGATGAGGTTTCATCGTTCAGAGCGGTTGAATGTGTCAGGGATGATGCCATCACGAAGATATGAATAGATAGCACCATATCGGGAAGACTCGTGTGTGACAATGGTACAAATGACATGGCTTTCAGATGAGTCAAAGATGGGATGGTGTAGCTCTTCCACCAGGAATTCAAATCTGGATTCATGTGTCTCCAACTAAAGAAGTGAAGCTAATGTGGCCATGGTGTCTGCAGCCTTGTTCTCTATCCTAGGGATCTGTTGAAACGTCACAAAGGTGAAATAGCGTCTCAAAGATTCAACCATCTTTTTGAAGGGTATCAATTTGTCATCCTTGGTTTGATACTCTTCATTGACCTGGTTGATGATTAACTGGGAATCCCTCAAGACATGTAACTCTGTGATGTTCCATTCTATAGCCATTCTCAAGCCATTAGTTAAAGCTTCATATTCTGCAATATTATTGGTACATGGGAATAATAGTTTGTAAGACTTTGGAATATTGTACCCATGTGGAGAAACAAATAACACTCCAGCACCTGATCCATTTTGCATGTGGGAACCATCAAAGAACATTGTCCAAGTGCGAGTAGTTGTATACAAGATGTGTTCGTCTGGGAATTCCACTTGGACTGGCATACTATCCTGAATTGGAAAATCAGCTAATTGGTTAGCAATAGCTTGCCCTTTTATGGCCTTCCTTTCAATGTACTCTATGTCAAATTCCGTTAGGACCATCATCCATTTAGCAAGTCTACCTGTGAGAGCAACCTTACTAAGCAAGTATTTAAGAGGATCAATTTTGGCAACCAAATGTATGGTGTGAGTGAGCATGTAGTGGCGCAACTTTTGAGAAGCAAACACCACTGCAAGACAAGACTTCTCAATATTATTGTAATTGATCTCATAGGAGACTAGAGTACGGCTGATATAGTATATGGCCTGTTCTTTCCCAGTATCATCTGATTGAGCCAACAATGCCCCCAAGGAAGTGTCTGTAGCTGAAATATATAGGATCAATGGTTTCCCTGGGATAGGAGGCATGAGAATCGGAGGATTAGCCAAGTATTGCTTGATCTGATCTAGGCTCTTTTGACAATCCTCGTTCCAAACACAAGAAGCACCCTTATGCAATGTTTTGTTGAAGGGTTGTGCTCTATCTGCAAGCTGAGAAATAAACCTCCTAATTGATTGAAGACATCCCTGAAGACTTCTCATTTGGCTGATATTTCGAGGAGGTGGCATATCTAGAATTGCTTAGACCTTTTCGGGGTCAACCTCGATACCTTTTGCTGATATTATGAATCCTAAAAGTTTGCCTGAGGTGACGCCAAATGCGCACTTCTTTAGATTCAATCTGAGTTGAAATTGTTCCATACGATCTAGAATTACTTCCAGATCATCAAGGTGTGTGTCCCTTTTTCTTGATTTTGCCAGGGTATCATCCACATAATCTTCCATATTTTTGTGCATCATATCGTGAAAGATAGTGGCCATAGCTCTTTGGTAGGTTGCTCCTGCATTCTTTAATCCGAATGGCATGACGTTTCAGCAATAGGGTCCCCATGCACATGTGAATGCTATTTTCTCTTGGTCTTTAGGAGCTATTTTAATTTGGTTATACCCAGAGAAACCATCCATTAGAGAGTATATTTCATAGCCCGCTGTCATGTCCACTATCATGTCAATGTTTGGAAGTGGAAAATCATCCTTTGGGCATGCTTTGTTTAAGTCTCTAAAATCTGTACAGACACGAATGGACCCATCATGTTTGGAAACTGGCACTATGTTTGAGATCCATTCTACATAATTGATGGCTTTAATGAATCCAACTCTCAATAGTTTTTCTAATTCCCCTTTGACAAGTAGAGCTACATGTGGATGCATTTTTTTGAGTCTCTATTTTAATGGCTTGACTCTTGGAGCTATGGATAAGTGATGCATTATGAGATTCATGTCAAGCCCTGGCATGTCTGAGTAGGTCCATGCAAAATTAATTTTCTTTTTCTGTAAAAACTGTACATATGCCTTGGTCTCTTCCTCTGATAAAGACTGAGCAAGATGGACTATCTGAGGATTTTCTTCTGTGTTTAAATTGATTGGTTTTGTTGGCTCAATCAATATTGATGATCTATCCTGGAAATAACTCGGCAAGTTATTAAGTACCCCATCCTTAGGTGCCTCAAAGAGGTTTTCACCCTCGGATGCGTCATTTCTTTTTACTATTTTTGGTTCTGACACCGCCACAAAGTGGTTTTCGCCATCAGACCTATTTTTCTTTTTTTCTTTTATTTTGAGATTGAGGTACTTAATATCAGGCTCTGTCATGTTGGTTGTTGGTTCACTGGTGGAAGAAGCCACGGGTTCAAGAGCATTCAGATAGTAGGCAATTTCGTAATCATTCTGAAAAGTGAGGAATGTAGGCTCTTGATGGCGCTGGGACTAGTCAATTAGGTCAAAGTGAACAAGGGGTAGGTCGATGACTGGTTCAACATTGTTTATGCGAAAGGTGTCATCTCTGGTGACCATATAATCAGAGTTCATCAAGTCTTCTCCTAAGATACCTGAATTAGGACTCATCCTATCAAACGAAGCGTCGTCCACTAAGGCGATTTGAGGAGTGCAATCCTCTAGTCCTACTCTAGGATTGTCAGCCGCATCGGGTTGGGTACTATAGGCATGGACAATATCTATGTCCAGATCAACTGTTGCATCCGAAAGTGAATCCCATTCATATTCATGGGATTCTGTGTCTGAGTCATCATTTGGGCCTTATGATGTAGAAGCCTCAAGGTTAGGAAGGGTTTCCCCCTCTCTAGTGCTAGTATTGGTACTATCCGTCGTAGCTAGGATAGTAACACTTTCCTTTATCGATCTAGCAGTCATACAGTCACTATCCGTCGTAGCTGGGATAGTAGGACTATCAAGTATCAAATCTGTGGAATCTCCCCAAAGGAGATTCATTGAGGGCACCCAATCATCAGACACATCTTGTTGATTGGAAAGATCAGGCGTATAATCTGAGTCACTGTCACTGTCCGTCGTAGCTGGGATAGGGAAACCTTTCTTCTTCTTATTCTCAAAACCTAAGCCAACCGTGGACTTATTCTTTCATCCAAAAAGAGCATGATCAAGAGGCTCAGCTTTAGCATCTATCCTATGACTAAGGGGACCATATCCTGGATATCCCATATTTTTAACTAGTGTATACCCTCGCCCATAAGCTTCAGGTGAAGGAGAAAAATTCTCGTTATGTTTGTATTTCTCCTCGTGATAGATCCAGTCCCTTACAACAACTTCCTCTTTCTCTTCTTGAATGGGGACCGAAGACTCAACAAATTTCCCAAATAATGTCATTGCTGATGACAAAGGCTTCACACTTGGTGATGGTCTCCCATAAGACCTAGGAGAGATTTGCATGTTTGTAAAAGAATCAATTTTATAATCTCCCATCCCAAGATCTATGGTCTTGAACTTATGCTTGCATTGTTCAAGTGAACTACTAGGACTGTCAGCTTCCCTATTCAAAGGTACATGTGATCCCACAGAAATGTTATTAACTGATAAAGCACTATCTCCAGGGATGCAAATTTCTACACCGTTATGGGGAAACTTAACACACTGGTGATATGTTGATGGGACTGCTTGCATTTCGTGAATCCATGGCCTACCTAGCAGAATGTTGTAGGCTAGAGGTCCAACATCAACAATTTGAAATAATATATCTTTTTCTACTGGACCAATGTGAATAGGCAAAACGGCCAATCCCTTAGAACTTCTTTCTGCTTCGTCATATGCTTTGATTGTGATCCTTTTCCTTGTGTCAATGACGTTCTCGGAATATCCTAGAGCTAGCAACAAACTCAAGGTACAAATATTGAGCCCCGCACCCCCATCTATCAGTACACGCCTAACATGGGTTTTATGAATCATGACTTCGATGTGTAAGGCCAAATTATGTGGGTGACTAATGGATTTGTCATCTTCTTCAGAGAAGGTGAGGTAATGAGGGCTAGCCAAATGGTTGACCATGTTCTAGAATTGATCGATATCTAAGTTGTTAGGGATGTTGGCTGCTCGCAAAGCATCCTCAAGGACGCGCTTGTGCTTAGGAGATAATTCTAAAAGCTCAAAAATGGATATCTGTGCAGGTGTACGTTGTAGCTGGTCAATAAGATTATAATTGGAATTAGGACCAACGACAGATTTGGGAGGAGCACCTTTGGACACGGGCTACTTAGACTTGCTAGTGCTAGGACCTCTAATGATAATGGGCGCTTGGGCCTGTCCCCTAGTGACAACATTGAGGGACTGGGGCATTCTTTGTGAGTGAGGACCTCTTATCACCACAGCGGGTCTTTCATTAGTCATAGGAGTTGAGTCCACATTATGTCCATAGGGATCTTTCCCTCTCATCATGTTGACACTATCATCCACAACTTCAAGCATGTTAATAACATTCTCCACGTTTGTGTAGGTGTAGTTGATAGCCGCCTTGCCATTCTTATTGTTAGAATTCTTTCCTTTCTCATATTTAGGCAAGGGCTCTTTAAAGGCTTTATGATCTGCATTAGTGGTTAACCCATCCACTTGTAATTGTCCTTTCTCAATAAGGTCTTGGACAAGATGCTTGAGTTTAAAATAATTTTCTATGTCATGTCCAATCCCATTATGGAAAACGCAAAAGGCCTTCACATCCCAACAATGAGGTAAAGGATCCGGTATGCAATGTTTTGTAGGATTCTGTGGGTGCACCAAATTATGAGCAACTAATGTCTTGAAAACATCTGCATAAGATTCTCCCAACTTGGTAAATTGTCTTTTCTCCATTTTAGATCTCCTTTGATACTTAGGTTTATCTTGTTGTGTTGAAGACGTTTGCAGCTTCATAGCTTGAACTGCATGAGAGAGGTTAAGAACTCCTTCATTTTTGACTTGAGATGAGTCAACAACTCCATCGTTGACCACTTGCTTGTTTTTGTTCCAATAGGAGTTCTTTTTGTCCTTGTTACCATTAGTATTGTTATTTTGGCTATTGTTGTTATTTGTTGGTTTAGCCAAAATTCCTTGTTCTTTCAGGACATCCTCAATGCGACATGCCACTTCTACCATTGTATCAAAGGAATTAAATAGGATTTTTTTAACTTCATATCTTAGTTCTGGTATTAGATTGCTCACAATGATATCAATTCTCTCCTCTTTAGGAATTATCCTTGGGTATTTTGAACACAATCACCTCCATCGTTGTAAAAATGTGACAAAAGATTCCCCTTGATTTTGCTTGAGTTTGCACAAATCAAGCATTGTGACCGACCTTGATAGGTTGTAAGCAAAATGCTGAACAAACCTTTGGACAAGTTCTTTAAATGTCTTTACTGGAGGGGAAAGATTAGTGAACCACTCCATGGCTTAACCTTTTAAACTCCTTGGGAATAATCTCATCAAGTAGGAGTCTTCATGGTGAAAGGAAAAGTTCATTATGTAGAACTGTCGAACATGGTCATGAGGGTCACCAGTGCCATCATATTTGTCATATGTTGGGAACTCAAATTTCTTAGGGAATTCTACCATCACCACACTTTTGTCAATGGGGTTAGGACATATGGAGTCCAAATGAAACGTGCTCTTGGGAGCCTTCATCCTGTCTATATCCTTTTGCATTTGTAAGATCACCTCATCAGTTGAAGGGCTCTATTTCTTGATCTTTTGGTGAACATCAAAATTATATGGAACTTTAGCGCCTTTGTTGATAAGACTTTCCAAGAATTGGTCTTTGTTTTGTTCCACATATTGCTCCACATATGCTTGAAAGGATGGTTCTTGTTGCATAGTCATGAAGTCCATATGATCAAATTTAGCATAACTTCCTCCATGTTGTGAGCCATGATGTGCTCGTTGGGAGGGTTGCTTTGAATGTCTATGAGATGACTGTCTCCTATGATGGTCATATCTTGAAGCCCTTCTTCCTCTAGGACTCAGGGATCGTGAGGGTGTCCTTGATCTTCTTCTAGGGCTAGGGGAAGGGGTAGATGGGGGTGAGTTGGTCCCACTATTGGCTCCCCTCTTGTTAAATCGGCTTTGGAGTTGTTGTGCATAGAGTCTATCTTCTTCTTCTTGGGTGACTCTTTTCTGTATATCCAACAATGCACGTTCTTCTTCCTCTAGTTGTCTGAATTTTTCCTTTTTAGCAGCCTGTTCATCTAAGTAGGCTTGCTTCTCTCTCTCAATGCTTCTCAATCTTGTATTTGCATATCGAGAGGTGTCTTTAAGTGGAGAGGTTTGTCTTGAATGTCTTATTGCATTGGCTGCGTTTATGTGGTGATCACTAGATTCGTTGTTCTGGTCTTCGTGTTGTGACCCTGAATCTGAGTGAGCTTGTTTATAATGTCTTTCGGCTCGTTGATGAGCATCAAAATACCTCGCATTGTTGGGAGGTGACCCGGGTGGACTAGCATGAGAAGAACCACCATACTCTCTTCTGTGTCGTTGGAAGATATCCTCGAGAGTTTGATTCATGGCTTCTCTTTGTTGTCAGGTAAAAGTGTAACTCATGTCCATGCTTGATGAAAGTGGTATGAAAGAGGTGCTCACTTCACTAGGATTAGCTCCTGGATTAAAACAAACCTTAGATTCACTCTTAGGAGATTGATCAAAAAGGGGTCCTTTTCCCTTAGGTTGTCGACGAGTCTTGACAGGTGGTAACTGGCTAAAGGCAACAGGGGGTCGCTTCCCTTGATTGACTTGATACCTTGTCGTAACTGACATGAAAGAAAGATACTCTCAATGAGAAGGTGACCTCTCAAAGTGTCAACGCCAAACTAGGATAATTAAAGTCCTCTATTGTCCAAAAAAAGAAATGAAAAGAAAAAAGGGCTTTACCAACACTGTCAAAGAGGTGCTTCAAATCAAAGGGTGACTACCCTTGCACTTTTGAATCAGGAGGTTGGACTAGGCCAAAAGATAATTGAAATTGAGATTTAAATGAAAGCGATTTGGACAATAAGAGTACTAAAATTTTCCAAGAATGTAGCTAACAATCTTAAAGATGAACCTTGGCACCAAGAATGGCCTTCTAACTTGACAATTATTCCAAAGTGATTTCGTAAATCAAATGATGCTATCCCGGAGGACTAAAAACTAGAAATTTGGAGTCAAGATAGGTTTCAAACGTTAGGGGGAGAAGCCTACTTTAAGACCTAGCCTGATTAACAGCAACTGAAACTGACCAAAATTTAAGCACGACAGAAATTAACCAGGCGATATACTCCAGGCTACTAGGGCGATAAACCTATAACCGCGCGATACTTCGCCCAAAGCCAGGCGATACTTCTTAGTACTGGCGGGTGATATACTCCAGGCAGGTCGGGCGATAGTCCGTCAGGGGTGAACTATCGTGTGATATTTCTCTTCAAAGCGGGCGATATTTCTAGCAAGCGCGAAGTATCGCGTGATATTTCGCTTTACAGGGTGCGATACTGTTGCAAAATTGTTTAACTCTTGACCAGAATTGTGTAAAATTTGCATTTTTGGGTTTGTTTGGTCAAAATTTCCAGTCTGAGGATTGATGTTTTCGATTTTAGTCACAATATCAGCAGAATTTTGGCAGGTTTGCAAACAGTAAGGGATCAAAACATGGTCTCAAACACTTGAAACAAGGGCAAAAGCAACCTTGCCAAGACAAACACTTGTGATATCAGAATTGAAACAACACCCTATGAATGCTACCGATTGTTTGTATGTAAGAACGTTTGCACTGGTATCACACAACCGAAGACAATTCAAGCAAATCTATGCTAAAAAGTCAAGGCTCAATACTTACCAACTTAGCCCACAACTTGATGCCCCCTCACCTCACACCAAGTGGTTACCCACAAGAGATGTTGGCTTTGTCATGGAAATGTCAAATGACACAACCAAAGGGACACATATGGTGAGTATCGTAAGGTGATCCGGGTAAACCACTTGGATCAATCCTTGCACTAAGAAGATAAGCGGCTAAAATAAGGTGGCTTCTATCTAATGGTTCTTAATAAGGATTTTCGTTCACAACACCCCTCTTGCCCCTCATAAAGGACTAGGACCTCGCGACCTCAAGAGTACCTTAAGCATTCTTGTTCAATGTTTTCCCCATGGTCACAATCTCATGAGCTACTCACATCAAACGAAGATAAGTGTTATGTCTACCAAGGTTTTTGGTGTCCTTGATAGCTTTGAGATTATAGTGAGTTGGAATCACTTGCCACCAAGGAAAATGATGACAAGGTTGTCCCCACTTGAGTCGTTCCTCTTGATTGCTCAAGAGTAGGCCCGCTAAAGGATCCTAAACTAAACAAAGAATAGATCAACTCTTGAGGTTCAAGGTTTTTGGTTCACCACAAGGGTGAAGAGCATACTCCCCTATCTCAAGAATCTCTCCCAAACACACCAAGCAAAGAGGTTCAATTACTCCCTTGCTTCCAAAACCTTAAGATGGGTCAAGATTTTCTGGTTCACCTAAAGGTGAAGAGCATACTTCTCCTACCACCTCAAGATCCCTTTCACAAGGTATTAAGATTCCTAATACAATTAGTGAATGCCACACTTGAAAGGAAAGCAAATAAACAAGCAAATTTTTATATTTTTTTTTTTGTTTTTATGCTTGGGCAGCCCTGCAAAAACTGTTAGTAGCCCTCTTTGACATGCGTTTTTAGCAATTTTCAAGCAAATGAGAGCACCTACAAACATAACTTGTTAGACCCACAAGGTTAGCAAAATCCAAATCCAAATGTAAACATGCAATAAACTGATAGATTTAAGCTAAAAGATGCAGGTTAGACCTATCTAAACACAGCAAAATAAAACAGCAAACTAAAATGATCAAATTCGGATGAAAAAACTAGAAATGCAAGTCTCTGTCAGACCAGGCGATATTTCTCAGACTTCACCAGTATCGCGCGACACAGTTTCCTATAGTCGCGTGATATACCTCAGTCTGGGTGATACTTCTCACTATGGGCGGGCGATACTTCACCCGATAATAGGCGATATTTCTCAATATTGGCGGGCGATTCTTCTCTCGCGCGAAGTGTCGCACCGCTATACAAAGGTATATCGCGCGATATTTCTGAGAAGTATTGCGCGATACTCTGAGACAGAAAACCAGAGAATGAAAACTAAGCTGAAAATTGATGAAAATTTTGACGGAAAATGCAGAATTAAAGGGACAAAGCTAATCTACTCTGCCTCACGGTGGGTGCCAGAAATGTACACACTAAAATGGTGCACTTCTATGAACCATTACATGCAAGGTTGCTCAAGAATGAGGCCTCACAAAGCGGCTCATAGATCTCTATGCATGGAGTTGCAAGGGACTATGATGTGTTTGCTCTTAGCTAGAGTTACAAGCTTGTGACCTTGCTAGTCAACCACACAATGAGAGATTCAAGTGAGGACAAGGGCAAGAGTGCCAATATCCTCAAGAATCACTTATGAAAATACAATGCAATGCAACTACAATGAGAATGCAATCTAAGCTATGAAAGGAAAGTACAATGCAACTAATCTATGAAAGGAAATAGCAAGTGTTACAATGCCTCCTATTTAGACTATGTGAGCTTATTCTATTGCATAAAAGGAAACTAAGCTAAGAATGCCATTATCATGCAACTAAGAAAAGAAATATGCAACTACAATGAAATGCAACAAGTCTTCAATATCCTCAAAAGCTCCAAATGCACCTAAAACCTACAGCATAACATTAGCATAAAAAAAGTGGATGCAAATGAAGGAGAGAGCTCTCCTTTTATAAGAAATGAGGTGAAATGGACCATTGAGATTAAGAGGCAAAAAGTCTTAATCAGCGGTGGAGCTTGAAAGAGGAGCAATCCATGTGCACAAGTATCCTCCAATGAGAGTGAAAAGTTGACTTTTGAGCCTCATGTGAGACAAAAAGTGTTTTTTCCCTTTTTTATAAAATATGAATAATGCTTTATTTGTGCAACTTAGGATAAGAGGAAAAGGTGGGCTTTTTATTTAATCAAAAAGGGAGGAAGTATTCCTTTTAATCAAATAAAGACTTAGGATAAATGGTTAGCCCAAGGATAAAAATCCAATATATGATCGAAATTAAGACTTGATCAAGAAATTGATAATGTTGAAAATATTGATTATTGATCAAAATGATTCAGGATTGATAAATCAAATAAATGGGGCCCAAAGTCTAGGCGACCATTTTTGGGTGCATACAAGATGTAGGGATGCTAAGACAATTTCATGAGATTCGAAAGGATATGGTATGTGATATGTCATCTAGTTCTCTCTTTCAAGTGTAACAAAATGATGATTAACTTGGAAGCGTGCTGCAAACTGTATGACTCTTGTGTTGTAACCCATGTTATCCAATTTCTCTTGATACTTGTCTTCTTCTTGGATCGTAGTTATGATAGGTTCGTTATCTTTGAGTTTTCATTTAGTGACTTTCTTCTCTCAATACACACGGGGTGTTGGTAACTTTTTTTTCTTATGTTTCACTAATTTGGTCATAGGTCCAAAATATTTTCAATCTCTGAACACGGATTTAGGAATCTATCAAGCTAGGAAGTGACTATGATAAGTGTACCTTGGCTTGGTTTTGAGATTTTTTTTGGATATTTTAGAATGGTGGACAAACAATCCCATAAGAGACAAAGAAATCTTGTGGGAATAACAAGCAATAAGTTTTGATCTCTTTGGCAAAAGGACTTGTAACTTCATTGGTGTATGTTTTAACAAATATTTTCATTGGTTTGGTAACTTCGAAGACACACACAAATAATTACTATCCTAAGTTAAGAACGTGACTTAAAAACCTTTTCTCATTGACTTAGGCACACATCCAAGAGCTAATTAGAATATGACCATCACCAAGAACACAATGGCTCTAGTCATGATGTCGTATTAGCTAGTTCCAAATTCTCAAGGATGGCACGATATGATAAGTATCTTGGAGAGATTATTATTCACCTTGCACAAAGATTAGGAAGCCTTTGGGGGTAGATCAGGTAGGTTTTTGATTTAATGGATTATAGTAAGATATGTGGCGTCCTCCTAATCAGTTTGTACATGCGTGAATCACTTAAGAGCCTAGTTGACCATGCTAAAATCATAGGGATATTCACCTACCTCAGACTACTATCAGCACGCCTCACCTGAGCTTGAGAGGATAAGGAGAGAGTTTTCTCAACACCTTGTTTATATAACGATCGAGGAATTACCAATTTGAGGTCATTCTCTAAAGAGGAAGTGCTTCTCTTTAGACATGTCTCACTAGAAGAAAAACCAAGTGAACTTGATCTTTCTCCTCACCCAAGTTCCATGAAGGCGAGGGGAGAGAATACAGATACAAGTTAATTATTTTCACATCACTTATTTTACCAAGGTTTTGCAAAAATTAAAAGCTCTAAGGAAGTGTTGAAAAACACTCCTTCAAACACGCGAATAAGTTTTCATTCCAAATTGAACCTAGATTAGACTAATTGTTTCTATCCTAGAAAATGAAACACTTGTGTTTAGCATGCAAGTTTCTTTTGAAAAACAAATGATAATACTTAAAGGAAAGTTTGATCTTTGCATAAAAATAATAAGTGATACTTTCCTTTAGCATTCAAGACTTGATTTTTAGTTCTTTTTAAGCCCAAATCAAAATGTTTTATTGCAATGATTTATTGTTCTTCAGGCATTCAAGATTTTATTATTGTTTATTTTTAAGAACCAAAATGAAGTGTGAAGATTTGATTGTAAATTTTATCCTTTGTTCATTTTATGCCCAAATCAAAATGTTTGAAATGTTGTGTATACATGCAATGTTATTTTTAGTGCACCAAAAGATGATGTGTTAATTTTGTTTTAAAATTTTTAAACTGCAATCCCACAACATGTTTCTGCAATCCTGCGGGTTGTATAGGTGATCCTGCAGGCCTGCTAGTCCAAAAAATAAAAATAGAAGGAAAGCTGACAATATTAAATGCAATACCTGTGGTCACGATATCGCAAGGTCAACGCATGATCCTATAGGCTTTAAGTGGTTATGCAGGCATAGGTTTCAAGGTGTTTTTAGACAAAGTTTAATGTCTTACAAGTTACAATGATTGGTCATGATCTTGCATAGTCAAAGTGCATTCCTGTGTCGCGGATTCACAGTCCTACAAACTGTTAAAAGAAACTGGTAAAGGTGAGAGTGAAATAATAAGACATTAGATAGAAAGTTTTGCGAGAATGTGATCCCACCGACCATACTTGTGATCCCACCAACCTGTGTTTTTCTTGCTGTGTAAAATTTGAATGCAGGAATGGTGGCACAAATGCTATTTTGTCCTCCTCAAACCTGCAAAAACTCAAAAAAGCTTTTCAAAACACTCAAACAACAAAGAACATTAGTTTTTTTTGTTAGTTTTACAATGAAAAAAAGATTAAATGAATAATAAAATGACCCTAGAAGTAGGTCCCATTGGGCATGCCAAAATGTATCACCTAAAATGTAATGTTAAAGAAGACAAAGCAAATCTAGATAGTCAACAATACAAACTAGATAAACACTTATGAGAAGACCTACAAAAATGCAAGGTTCAACAATAAGGGGAAAATTTGGCATTATGAGGTTGTGATTGATGTTTTTGGCTCTCAAATGGGCATGATAACTTTGCATAAAAGTTGGATGATTTGTGAAAGGATGAGGGTTTGATGACTCTGCAACTTGGAGGTCACTAACATCCTCGACCTCTCATCCTAACAAGCATTCAATGTTGTCCCCTTTTATTTTCCCTATACTTCCATATGGCCACTCATTCTCCTGGTGTGGGTTCAGAAGGTCATGGCAAGACTTTTAAACAAGTGCTTAGTGATGATGTAGTTATTCCGTAGGAGGCTAAGTTCATTATCGATGGCAGCCAAACATCAAAGGTAGGAGAAGGAACCAATGCTGGAGGTGAGAATTATAACCCTGCTAATGTTTGTGTTATCAAACCTAATTCTCATATGTCCATTGCTATTGAAAAAGAAAAATACTGTCTTAGAAATACTGTAGTTTTTCTAGCCACCCAACACATCAATAAAATCCCGTCGAGATATTTCCTCAATGATTGGCTTCACAATGTTTGGGGTAAAAAATTTGGATACCATTTTTCTTTCCTTTGTATGATTCATAAATGTCTTTTTTAATTTTTTTTTTAAAACCCCAATTCTTATAAAGAAATCCTCACTAGATAATTCTAGCAGATTGGCAGTGCCAACTTTAGGGCACTCCCCTGGACACCCGACGCAACCCACAACTAAGTGTTGGCCCTATCGAGCCCCCGTTAGATTACTATGGGTAGTGTTCCACCATTTCTATGGAACATTATCCCTTAAGCTCTTGAAACTTTCGGTACGGTCCGCAGGGTGGACAAAACTAACGTGCTTCTCCCCCACATAGATGCTAGAATTCTGATCACGATCAACTTGGGGATTGATCTCCCAGGTGAGATTCTTTTTGACCTAGGTAGTTGCACCAATGTTTTCCCTATTTCCTTCCTAGGAGGACTTAATTCTTGCTTCCTATGTAGAAGGGAAGGCCACATGAGACATGAGCTCCATTTATTGAATAAAAAGAAGGTAGACCCAAAATCTAAAGTTGGTAAAAAGGTTAACCCTAAACCAGCCAGAGAAAGAACTAGCTCTACCTCTTCCAGATAGGATAGTTCTAATAACCTTGGAATATCTATCCTAGTGACATCGAATGCTACAATTTCTTCTTTAGAAACACTCAAGAAGGCCTTCAATGATGAGTCTTGTCATATCCCCCCCTCTGGCCCTAGCATTGAAGAGGTACTAGAACCCTCACAAGTTGAGTGCCTAGACTTTGGGTTAAAGCCGAAGAACCCTGTATCCAATCACATGAACTTGAATGCCCAATAGATTGTCCTTAACAAGATCAAGAAGATCTCAACCCTCAAAAGAAGAGAACCCACTCCCATTCTTAGAGAATCTATAAATGTTTTTTCAGTGCCTTCAAGTCAAAACTTAGAGAAACCCTATGATGATAGCTCTTTTGGTGCTCTAGAAGCTATTAGGGATGCATAAGACAAGGAAGATAGGCTAAACAGTGTCTCTATTACTATGATCCATGCCCCCTTAGCCCCTAATCTTTTTGTTCAAGAGGGTATTTCCCTCCCTAAAAAGAGGTTATCTGGAAATGAGGAGAGTTCCACCCCTGAGAGGTGTAGGGTGGGTGAAGACCTAGAAGAAGGTGAGATCAAGGGGTTGGAGCTAGCTATAGTTGGAGTCGAAGGGAATGGACCCCCAGAGTTTACCTTCAAGGCCAAGAAGAAGTTTAGGAAGCCCCAAACCAGGGAGCTAGAACTAGAGTCTAAGGCTGGGGGAGATGAACCTCATGAAGAAGGAGGGACTCCCATGAACAAAAGAAAGAGAGGCAGACCTCCTAATCATGTATCCAATATCAAACCATTAAAAATACAAAAGATAAGTCTTCCCAATTGTTTTAAGAGCTTCCAAGCTCCCATGGAAGAAGACCCTTAATGTTTCCATGGAATTTAAACTTGCAACTTGGAATGTGAGGGGCCTAGAGTCCCCAGATAGGAAGTATGTAGTCAAAAGATTCATTAGACTGCATAAAGGATTTGACTTCCTTTTGCTCCAAGAAATCAAGGCTGTAGGATTTTCCTTGGATGTTGCCTTAAAGTGTATTTGGCAAGATGCCAGGAGTGTGTACACAAATCATCAAAGAGATAAGGGAGGGAGTTCCATTATTATTCACCCTAGATGGGCCAACAAAGTCTCAAATTGGGGATGCTCATGTGTGATAGAATTTTCTGGGTGAGCCTTATTCATAACAATGTTGAATTTGGAATTTGTTCTATCTATGCACCGAATGACCATTATGACAGAATTAGACTATGGGAGTGGATGAACAACATGAAGGACATTCCTTGGGTTGTTGCCAGGGACTTCAACACAGTGGAATTCCCACATGATAAAGGAGGTGGGACTAGGATGGAATGGAAAGGTAATTAGATGTATTTCTAGACCAAGATGACTATTAAACTCAAATTATTTGATCCCTTAGAAGGGTAGAATAAATATTTTAAAGGAATCTGCCATACTTGGTCTAACTACTAGAAGGGTAGTAGAAGGATATACTGTAGGCTGGATAGGGTGTATTTCAATAAGGATTTTTTTAGTTTCGGGAAGGAGGCTAGTGGAGAGAGTGTTATGGTAGTCCCTTACTCCCTTTAAGACCACTACCCTATTGTCATCTCTGTACTTTAGTTGGGGAGAATTCTTATCCCTAGAAAAGGAGGACACTCCTTTTCCCTTAACACATCATTAATGAGAAGTAAGGACATCAAGGCTACTACCCTCATGCTTAGATGGTTCAACCATGGGGTGGCTAGGCATAAGAGTGCCATCAATAATTGGAACCAATGTACCAATAGTTGGAAGGAAGTGTTCCAAGTGGTAGGGAAGAAGAGGGCTAAGGACTCTAGGAGAGCTGAATTAGAATTGCAAAATAAACTCTACCAAGCAGAGCTAAGAAGCCAGGTGGATCATACAGATGAAAAAGCCAGTATCAGTCTAGCATGAGCTAGAGAATCGATTAGGAAAATGTAGCAACACAAGATCAATGGAGCTAAAATAAGGACAAGGGCCAACTAGATTAATGAGGGTGACAAGGGATCAAATTTTTTCTTCCAACTCCTTAAGGTTAAGGAGGCTAAGAATAAAATTGAATGCATATGTCTAGAAGGAGATACCCTCACTACCTAGGAAGGCATTCTTCAAGCCTTTGTTGACTATTATACCAAATATTTTTCCTCAGATGAGTCAGGATCAGTGATGAGAGAGAGGAGGAAAAATATCAAGGATATCATCCCTCCCACACTCAAGGAGGAGGACTCAATAACCTTGAGTAGACTGATCTCATTTGAGGAGATTATAGAGGCCATTGAACACATGAGCAATGAAAAATCCCCTGGCTCAGATGGTCTTCCTATTAAATTCTACAAGGATAAAATATAATGGATTGGACAAGATCTATTATAGGTCTATGATGAGGCCTTTGAAGTAGGTTCCCTGGGATCATAGATCAATACTGGGTGCATTAAACTCATACCCAAGGAGGGAGATAAAATCCTAATTAAGAATTGAAGACCTATTACCCTATTAAATGTGTCTTAAAAAATATTGGCCAAAGTACTAGCAAGGAGGCTAGTTGATATCCTTCCCAAGGTAATTAGCCCCACCCAAATAGGGCTTGTGAAGGGAAGATACATTTTGGAGAACCTAATTACCAATTGGGAGACTATGGATTGGGCAAGAAGCTCTAGTCAATAGGTCAATATGCTCCTTATTGACTATGAGAAGGCATATGATAGGATTGAAAGGTAGTTTATAATCACAATGCTAGAGGCTTTGAGATTTCCTAAAGAATTCAACTGAATGGTTTTGACCTTAATGAAGGGGGCTACTATTGTATTAGAGGTGAATGGAATAAGGTCTGAACCCTTCCCATTAACCAGATCTATAAGACAAGGTTGTCCATTGGCCTCAACACTATTCATAATTGTCGTAGATTCCTTATTCTACATTCTTAGAGATGACTCCATCTCTCCAAAGGTATGGGGAGTTAGACTACCTAATGATGATGAAATAATTAATGTTCAATTTGTAGATGACACCTCCCTCATGGTTGAAATGAGTGAAAACAACTTTAAATGCCTCATGGACAAGTTAGACATATTTTGTTCAGCCTCTGGCAACAAGGTGTCCATCCCTAAATCAACAATACTAGGAGGGGATGACTCTCCACCAGCATGGTGTAACCAATTTGGATTTGCTTGGGGAGGTCCTCTTCATCAAGTTAGATACTTAGGCATTCCATTTTCTATCAAACCTGACCTTAAAACATGTAGAGTTGGGTGAAGAATAAGATTGAAGGGAAGCTGAACAAATGGAACAAAAGATTCCTCTCATTGGCAGGTACACTCCAAGTTTGCCAAAAGATATTGGTTTCTTACCCTATTTATTACTCTTTAGCCTGGCTCTTTAATCAAGCTCAGATCAACTACATTCATAAAGCTATTAGAGACTATTTGTGGTTAGATGGTAAAGGAAATAAGAAAGCTCATGTTGTCAGGTGGGACTGGTGCACAAGGACAACTGTGCAAGGTGGTCTAGGACTAAAAGATCTTAGATGGCATGGTATAGTGCTTGCGGTTAAATGGATAGATAAAGCCTCTCAAGGTAATGAACCTTGGAAGATCCTGGTGAGACACAACATTAGCAAGGGTATACCTGCCTAGGCTAGGCATTGGAAAAATCTACTGCTCATTGATCTCATGTCAGGGAAGTTCAAGGTGGTAGTAATAGGATCTAAAGTTTTTCAATCTATATGGAAGTGCTGGGAGGGGATTAGATCCAGTGTGATAGGGAATGACCTACTTGATCACAATCAGAATGTGTGTGGATAGAGGTCCATTTGGTGGAACCTATTCAAAGGAGATAAACCCTTGGCTCAACTACAGGGATGCTCTGCAAAGAAATGGAATTTAGTTGGCATTAGTTACTTTACAAATATTATTGAAAATGAGAACTTGATTTCCTAGAATGACATTGTTTCCAGATATGGTTTACCTCTCTCCCAGTGGAGGACATACACCACTGTTAGGGATGCATGCTTAATGTTTAAATCTTCCCAGAGACACTACTTTTGACTTTGACAGGATGGACCTTATCAAATGGATTGATGGCACCCCATTGTGGAATACTAAAGCCAAAGCAGTGTATGTATTACTTGCGAACATAGATACTATCTATGAACACCTTAATGCTAAATGTCCAATATGAACCTAGACCCTAATACATGGAGTAAATACCTTGGAAAATTATGGCACACCCCTTCTGAGCCTAAAGTAATTTGTTTTATGTGGCATTGTCTTCTGCATAGGTTGCCTATTAAGAAGCCTTCTGGTGAACCAAATGTATTCTCCTTCTGCTCTGAATCTGAAACTATCCTACATAATTTCTTTAATTGTCAATTTGCCTCTGTCGTATGGAACCTTTTTGGGTTGGAACTTAACAGAAACTTTTAGATAATGGATATCCTTTTTGGGACTATGTTGGGACTGAATAAACGATGCAACCTTTTCTAGACTTCTCTTTCCTTTTACATACTTTGGCATATATATAAGTTTAGGAATGATGATATTTTCAATAGTAGGAGTAGAATTCTCACCGAGTCTCTATGGAGGCTCATATTTCTTAATGTTATCACGCAGGTCACCATGATCATGTAGGTTAAAGAACATCAAGCTTTGAGAGTCATTAGAGAAGTCAGAAAAGTGCTAGACAGAGAATAGGTCACATGTAATATGACCACCAGAGCTGATGAAGACTTCGATTTTGATGTCACCATTGGGTGGATGCTACAACAAATTAAAGACCAGAAGAAGGAGTCAGAGAAACAACAAGGTACAAGAGTTGGAGATGCACAGTGGATCAATGTAGGAGGAGGGACTGTGTAGTGGAACACCACTGTTGAGGATTTTATGGTTGTGGAGCAGGTGACTAGCAACAGTGAGTTGACAGGATCAAACCAAGGGATACAAGATCATACTGCAATTGATATCCCCACCAGTCAAGCTCCTAGGATTGACTCACTATATGTGCTGCCTATGTCAGAGAACCCTCCACTTCCATGGGAGGCCTACTTCTCTAACCTATATAATTTCATTACCCAGGGTAATCAGCGACTCAAAAGGGCATACCATTAGCGGCCATGAACAACTTGGTCTCCTAGATAGAGTCAGTTAACATTATCTTATATATATATATATATATATATATATATATATATATATATATATATATATATATATATATATATATATATATATATATATATATATATATATATATATATATATATATATATATATATATATATATATATATATGATACTTTAATGGTCTTTGATACAATGTTGATTTCATGAATTATGAATCTCATCATATAGATGGGATGATGTAATTTTTGTAAAGCTTATACTAATGTAAACTCTCAATTTTTTTTATGTTTAATATATTATGGTTAATAGAAAAAAAAGATGAGGGTTCAATTTATAGGCAAGAGGAGAGGTGAATAGACGGTCAAGATGCAAACCTGAGGAAGGGTCAAGATGCATTTGAGAGAGAGAAAATGGATTATGCTTTCTCAAATGCATCTCATTGTGACAAGTGTCACAATGGGAGAGGTTACAAGGTATGAGGGAATGTGACCATTTTGGGAGATGTGAGAGGGGACAAATGTGTAAGAGGGAGATGAAGTGTGTAAGGGATGTGTAAGAGCATTTAAGGTTGACATGACATGAAGGAATTAGGGGATGTGAGGATGTGACATGAGGGCTGACTTGGGTTGGGTTAGGATTTCTTAATCCATGAATTATGATTGTGAAAATGTTTAGGGAGTGATTAGGCTTCGATTAGGAGGCAAGTGGGATAATTAGGAGGATGTGATGGGAGGAGAGAGAATGAGTGGAGGGTTGGATTAGCTAATCATGGGTCATTAGCTAATTAAGAGTAATTAGTATATGTGAATGAGTTGGATTGAGTAGGAACTTAAGGTTAGGTTGTTGGGATTGGTTAGGTTAGGGGTTAAAGTTAGGAGCCATCTGCTCAAATTGGATTAAATGTTTTATTTAAATCCAAAATAGGAAGAAAAGGGGTTTTATGAATTAATTTAAATAGATGAACATATTTATTTAAATTATTAGAGGAAGATGGTTTTAATTAATTATCAGACTATGAGTCGTCATTTAGATAATTAATTGGATTATAGTAAATTAATTAAATTTATCAACTAGGGGATGACATAAATCAATTAAATAATTAATATTTAATTAATAAATGCCTTAGGAGAGAACTAAATAATATTATTTAATTGTGTAATCAGATTAGGTGTCTACATTAACAAAGTAAAAAATAAAGTACAATATAATATCTCCAAAGTAACCGATGCAATTATACAAGGACATAATATAAGAAAGATAATAATACATCTTCAAAACTGATGAATAAGAGGGCACAACTTCTACAAGGATCATCCATCACAGGTACACAAATGTAAAAATCTCAAATGGTGAAAGAGTCACTACCACCCGACCTCGTGGAACCTAAATAGTCCACTCCCACCATGCTGAGGAGCAAACAACAGACCCCACTTGAATATCAAACACCAAAATCAACCACAATAAAAACTAATAAAGGGATCCTGAAATCTCTCTATCTCAAAAGGTACAAGAAAATGACAAAGGTAATACATACTCAACCAGAGGAAACTAACACATGTAGGAAACCTAAGATGTATATAGGGAAGCATCATCACATAAGTCAACTCTAGAGTTATCATAGCAGTCTCTCAAGACTCTGACACCTTCGTTAATCTCTATCAATAATCCTCTCATATAGATGAGGTACCAACTATGCTACATCCAAGTCCACACAGGCGACACGTATCTTCTCACAAACCATCCTAGCCTGTACTAGTGCTCAAGGCATG
Organism: Chamaecyparis obtusa; assembly: GCA_027943335.1. NCBI lineage: Eukaryota > Viridiplantae > Streptophyta > Pinopsida > Cupressales > Cupressaceae > Chamaecyparis > Chamaecyparis obtusa. The sequence goes on along the minus strand of BSBK01014929.1, from coordinate 64,498 downwards.
GGTGAGGAAAACATACATCTTATTAATGTTTTTATCCTAATAGATTTTATTATGTTATCACTTTATTAAGTCCCTTGCAATAAGTTATCTTGGCAGCCACTTGTGGGGCCCAATGCCTATTGCAAGCCACTCCCCACCTATACACTTAGTTATCCTACTTAGGCTCATAAACTAGATAATAAGAAAATGATAATAATAACGATCCTCAAAACTATTCCACAAATTTACAAGGAATCATGCATTGGTCCTCAAACCACAATATCATAAAATCACACTCTCCGAGTGTCTAAAATAATCATACCCCTGAGCCAAGGTTAGACATAAAAGATCAAAACCATAGTCCCCCACGTAGAATATGAAACAAAACATAGCTATACAAAAACAACCTTCATGGAATGGAATCACAAGAGTATATGCATAACTCATAAAAGATCAAACCATAAATAAGATCAAAATAAAAACAAACAAACAGCTCATGCAACACTAAAAAATGACCAAAGCCTCTAGAGTATACCATTTCTAAAAGTCAACGTGAATTCCCCAATAACGACATCAAACAAAGTAACATAATACCCTAGATAGTCAAACATTAATACAAATCTCAGTTACGTAAGAACAATCAAATTATTTACTAAATTCCAATTTGACATAAAAAATACATTCCTATAAAAACTTCATGCATACCTATTTGATCAAATTCCATACGATTCAAAGCACCATATGTTTATCAATAAAATAATGTCATTCTTATTTTTTTCCAAATCTAGATATATCTTTATTAAAAAAGAACTTATTAAATAATTTAATATATAATGTAAGAATCTTAAAAATATTTATTAAACCAAAGTCTTTTGATAAATGTTAATATTTAACATTCCCAAATATACAAACGAATATAACTATGAATAGAAATTTATTAATTTAATAAATATTAAACATTATTTAATATTTATTAAATACTGATTAAAACTTAATTAAAATTTATTAGAATTTATGTATTTTAAACTAAATATAAAATATTATATATTTTTTTCTTTTATTATTGTTTTAAAAAATAAAATCAAATTTGAAATGGGTTTCGCAGCTCCCAAATGCATGCCCACCCACGGCCTTGTCGTGGTATGCCATGGCTTAGCCGCTCGCATATGTCATGGCTCTATCGTGTGGCAAGGGTAGGGTCTGCCCTCCCTTGCCACATTAATTTTTTTAAAATTATTTATTTTTATTAAAATTTTAAATCTCTGACTATTCTTAAAAAAAAACATGAAAATAATTATATAGATACATATATATATATATATATATATATATATATATATATATATATATATATATATATATATATATATATATATATATATATATATATATATATATATATATATATATATATATATATATATATATATATATATATATATATATATATATATATATATATATATATTTATTTATTTATTTGTTTCTATATTTAAAATAATTAACTTCAATAAAGTAATTTTACAAACGATTATCTAGAAGAATAATTTATTAACAAATCCATCAAACCATACTCAATCTAAATTTTATATTTTTCTAAATCAATTTGTCTCTAGATTATCGTGATGAACAACCTAGGGTTTTAACAATTATAATTTCCTTGAATTTTAATCAAATAGCATTCTAGATCTGGGTTTCTCAAGAATTTTTTGCACAAGAAAATCTTTTTTCGAATCAGTCCAAACCTTGCCAAAATTTCCAGTCCAAAATTCTTTCATCCTAGTTTCATAATCATGTCCTTTCTATCTTCCCCCATCATTTTCTTCTAGTATTGTTACTATCATCTACCATTAGGTCCTCCTTTTCTCTATATCCTAGACTAGAAGAGTCATCTTTGTCATCCCTCATCCCCTTTCCATCTTTTTTGGAGTCAGTCCTTCCTCCTATCTTGAGCTTAATCCAAATCCCAGTCTGAGCTTATTGATCATCCAAATCCGAGCTTTAGTTTTCCTTCCACCTTCATCCTACACCCCTATCCAGCTTATCAACAAATTGTCATGTCACAATTCCATTATGATGAGTTTGGTCATCCCACCTTCTCTCCCACTTTATCCTATTCCAATGACGATGATAATCTTGTTAATCATGATGAGTACATTTAAAACCTTAGAAAGCTTGCTCCAAACACCATCCAAAATCAAATCATTCCTCCAAACTACCCCATCATGCCTCTATGCATACCACTAGTACTCCCTATCATACCTTTGACAAGTGAAATCCATTATTGTATTCAGCCACACCTCTTTCCTATCCCCCTCATACATCATTCATTCCTCCATCTCCTTGTGTAGTTGTAATACCCCAAAAATGGGCTATAGGTTCATTAACCTCCTACATCTTCAATTTGAACGAAATTGACATCAAAGTCCTAACCTAAGGCACATCTGCACATTATCGAATTCTAATTGATTTTATCCTAAATTCTGCATCGGGGAATATTCTTTGAATATTCCTAATTTATCCTAATTATTCTTAATTTAATAATTATTTGGTGATAAATCTCATTTATCCTAAATTTGATTAATTAAATATGATGAATATTTAATTAATTAGATTAATACTGCCACTTAATTATTTAATTAGATTTAATTCTATTTATTCCTAATTATATTATTTAATTTTGACAATAAATCAAATCTCCTATGAATAATTGATTAAATATTTATTTAATTGATTAAATCCAAGTTGTCAATATTTAATAATATAGTTTTGAATAAAAGTTTGATTTAATAATTGATTAACCCATAAATGAATTGTTTTAATTTTAAAATCAGTTAAGTTGAAGATAAATCATGTTATTTATTTAATTAATTCATGATTATTTGTGCACATTCAAAGAGCAGTTAAACTTTAAATCAGAAAATCAATTCAAGTTGTTATCTTTTCGAAACTCAACATCTATTTTGAGTTCAAAGTTGATCTAAACTTCTGATTTGAGTTAAAAAGTTGTTCTTGCATGATTTTGCATGATTTTATGAGTTATCTATTTCTAATTTCTTGTTAACTCAAAAATCAACCTGAGTTCATCAAGAGTGATTTATGACTTTTTCCATGCACCCTCAAGCCCTGAATTTCTATAAAATCAAGGCTCAGCTCTTTACAAATCATCCACAGAATTTGCATACTTACTTTGGTGAATTGACATCAGAGGAATCATCAAGCTTCTTACGAATCAATGTTTTGTGAGATCAATCTTGTTTTCAATTCATTCTAGTTTCATATTTCATATCATTGTTAGCTTAATTTGCATATCATTTCAATCCATTTAGATTAATTTATTATCAGTTTTTCTCATCTTATTGCATCAAAAATAAAAAAATAGATTAATTTGCATTCATATTTTATTGCTTTCATCATTTAAATCCTTCGTTTAGGTGTTGCATTGTCACTGATCTCGGTCTAATCTGAGAATACCATACTCGCACCTACTAGAAGGCAGTAAATCGCCTGGTTAGCTATATTGTTCTTATTTGTATATTTTGATTTTTGCTAACCTCTAATGTTTTACTAAAGTGTTGTGTCTACATCTAGGTATAAAATTCACACACACATTTTTGGCACCCACTGTGGGGCAACCCACCTTTACATGCTAGTTTTAATTTTTTTTTGGAGCTAAAACCCTAAAGTTTCAAAGATTTAATTTTATCTCCCAAATGGTTTGGAGTTTTGGTTTGAAATTTTTTTTTGCAAGTTGGAGACATATCAAGGAAGCTTTTGATAATAAATTCAGAGTTTTCTAAGATGTTTTGAATTTTTAATAATTTTTTCTTGATTTTCTAGAAAAAATTAATTTTTGACGCAAATTAGCATATTTTTCAGAAATTTTTACATTTTCAAAAATCTCTTTAAATTACACAAGGGGTCCATTGTTTGTGTTTTAAATTTGGATGTGATATAATAGCTCAAATAGTCAATTTACAAAAACTGGTCTGTTTTGGTAAAATGGGTTTCTAGGGCACAAATGAAGAGGTTTTTCTAAAATTTTTACATTTTTGGAAAGCTCTCTATTTTTTATTTCTATTTTTGTGGCCGAAATCATATAAAAAAAATTAGATCTTGTTGACTAGGTCAAATGCAACAAAAAAAATAAAATTTTGTGATGGGTATGCACTTATTTTTCACATGGTTCAATGAATGATATGAGTTGTCATTTGGATTAGTTGCTAGTTATTATTTCTCCTAATAATTGATTTTTAGATCTAACCCTAGGGTTTTCATAAGTTGAATATACGTTGCATATCTTGTTTGCTTCTTTTCTTGTCGGAGAGTTTGTGGCTTGCTTGCGCGGGATTGCTTAACAAAGCTAAAAATCAGGTAAAATCTACTAAGCATGTTGTGAGGGAATTCAGGTATTCTACTACATCTGAAAACATTTCAATTTGGACATAAAATGAATATCTCATGTGTCTAGCTTGAGTGCCTTTCCTGCTTTCATAAATCAGACTTCAATTTTTGGGCTATAAAATGAACATAGATTTGCTTTTTGCATATCTATTACACATAGTAAATAGGCCCTATGAACACTATTTGTGGATGATCTTGAAAGATTGAGCTTCTTTCACTTGTTTATTCATGCGAAGCTCCTCTTGACGAAGGATCCCCTTGTAGGTAGGGAAGGTACTGAGAAAGTCTCATGTTCTACTAGATTCGTGTGTCTTCAACTTTTGATTGATACATTCTCTCTCTGGAGAGGTTGATAGATCATAAGAGGTTGACGTCATAGATCTTTGTGAGATAATCTTGGTCTTAGTGTGTTGGATTAATCTATCTACTTTGTCTTGGTGAAGTGAAGAGGTTAGGGGATTATGCTCTACTTCCTTTTTGGATAGTACCTGAAACCCAGATCCTTGAATCTGATCTAGTCCCCCTGTGGTATCTTTTGTGAGTCACCTTTAGAGAGGGTTAACCATAGTGGACATTCCCTTAATTGGGTCAACCACATGGATGGAACCTCAAGCGGTAATAGCCATTTTCACCGTGGTAGTAGCAGCCGCTATATAAATGTCCTTGTGGAGAAAATCTTCACAGGTGTGGTCTCTTGTTGGGATGTCAGATCTCCCTAGCAGCTCCTGATTGATTAATTTCTCAGACTATGTCAAAACTCTAGTGCACCTGGATTGGAGTTCACCCTCTTGAGATCATAAAAGTTGTAGAGTCAAACCATTACTACAAACCCTAGTGAGACATTATTGAAAAACTTTTTGGAACATACACAAGTAGTATTTCTAGGGATTAGCACAATAAGTCACTATTTCTTATTCATGCACAAGGTTACTTTTGTCCTTGTTCATTATTTTCAGATGATTGCTTGCTCCCCTTGCTTTCTATTCTACGTGCTTGATATCTACTTGGTTACTTGAGACAAACTTTTACACAGATCTTCAAAAATTGGACAGAAAAATTTGCAAACAAACTGATACTGAAAAATTGCAAATCTGAAGCAAAAATCCTTTATGGTGTCAAAAGTCATCCTAAAATTTCAAAACTCGTATCAAAGCCAAAGTCAAAGTTGTCAGAGATTGGTCAAATTTGTCAAAAATCTAGTTTTTACAGTCTATTCCCAAATTCTGTCAAAATAGCGAACTGATTCCACTCATTTCTAGTCATCCTTGGTCGGTCTGGGTCAAATCTTAGGTGCTATGACATGTTTCTCAACATCCAAATGAACTTAAATGGTATCAAGTTGCACAAAATGACTCTTGGTCTTCTTTCTTCCACATCTCTCATGTCTTCCTAGTCTCCCATTTCCATCATTTCTCCTATTCCTTCACGCTTCTTTCTCTTCTTCCTAAAATCTTCACATCTTCTTGATTCTTTTCCTCTTATTATCTAGTCTTCTTTCTTCTATTCATCTCTTCTGTCACTTCCATGCTTGATTCCTCCTCTTCTAGAACCATGAATTTCAACTATCTTGTTATGAAACCTCTCTTGAAAATGGATGATCTCGAACTCATTGCTCAATTCAAAGAGTATTATTCCAAAAAGCCCATTAGTGATAAATTTATGATAAAAATAAATGAAAAATTGATTGAATCAAACACCTTTTCTAGGATCATACGCATGGTCATGTCATGACCTTCTTCTTCCAAACATCTTTCATATTCTAAGTCTTCTCATCATTCCTCATCATCCACGTCTTCTTCCTCTGCTAGGTCTTCACCTTCTTCTTCTCCACGATCTCGTTTCTCTTCTACTTCTCCCAAGAGTCTTACTTCTCTTCTCAAGACATACCATGTTGAGCAATGTGATAAGCCTTATGATACCTCTTCCATGGAGAGTGACACACCCATCTTTGAAGACTATGATGACTATGATGATAGACAATATAATGATACCTATGACACCTCTGTTCCTAAGAGTCCTCCTAGTCGTGTGCTCGTGCTTATTGGAAATGGGTCATCACATTGGATAGATTGTGATGGTGATCCATATGATTTTGATTTTGAAAGAGGCTTTGATAATTTTTGTGAACAATACCTAGATGATACATCTATTTCACTTGAAGAAGAGAAAGCTTACCGCACTGATTATAAACATCAATACTATAAGGATCTCTCCTCTAAGAACTCTCATGCTGAAAATAAAGATTACACTCTCAAGCAAAATCATGTTAATGCTGAACCTTTGTCTTGTGATGGTTCCCTTCCATCCCCTACTTCCTCCAATACCCATGCATTTCCTAAAGCTTTCAAGCCTATCAAATCTTTCACAAGTTCTTCATCCACCAAAGGTCCTAATACTTTTCATGCAGTTTCCTATAGTTATCCTCAAGGGATACCTCTTAAAGAAACTCAAGCTAACCTTCACTTGGCTGTAAATACTTTCAATAATGCTAAACCCAAGGAGCCTAAGTCTTTATACGCTATAATTCCTACTTCAGCTAGTCCTTCACCATCTCTTTCAAAGTCTTCCATACAATCCCAACATGCTTCCTTGTCTTTAGAAGTGGCTCCATGTCAAGAGGACTCTAAAAATGATAAAGAAAAGAACATAAAGAAGGATCAAGATCAAGAACCCTCCATGTCATCCACTCCTTTTCACAATGTCTCTTATCCGCTTCAGGGTTCTTTTGATCCTGCACACCCTTTCTCATGCATTCCACCATGTCTTAAGTCTTCTCCTAAGCAAGATCAAGTTACTACTTACACTGTTGAGCTTATTGACAATCAAAATAACCTTACTGCACTTGCACTTTCCAAAGATGATACTTCCATTAAGGTTATTAAAAATAGTGTTGTTACTTCCAATGTTAAGCCTATTGAAAATCAAGAGAAAAATTATGCGCTTATGCTATCCAAAGATCCTTGTCAAGATCAAAGTCTTCCATCTTCTTATTCTACCACTCCATGTTCACTTCCATTTTCTACTCTTCCCAAGTCTTTGCAAGCTTTGAACAATCCTATCAAAGAAGGTTCTCATATTCAAGATGTCCATGATTCTATTAAATATCCTAATGCTCACTCTAAAGATGCTAATGTCCTTGGTTGTCATATAAATGTTGGTGAACTTGTTGATTATCCTTTTGCATCTTCCACTTTCATCCTTGGACCTCTTCCACCATTACTAAGGGCTTCATGTCTACCTTCCATCGTGGGTCCTTATGTCCCTTCACTTTCCCCTCCCAACTCTCCTAATTCATCATCCATCTTGGGTCCTTACGTCCCTCCATCTCCTATCTTTCCTCAAGATCAACATAGATGCATACCCTTGAATCCTTTTCATCCACCCACCCATCTAAACCAGTCATATCCTCCTTCTTCTTCCACAAGTCCCAAGTCTTTTGGAAGTAACTTGAATGTTCAATACAAGAAAAAGAAGAAATACAAGAATCCATAAAAAAAAGATCACCATGTCTCCTCTAATCAACATGGAGGCATAAAGTCAAAAGAGATATCTAAGAAAAAAATTACAAGACAAGTATGGGTTCCAAAATCCATCATTAAAGATATTCTCTCTAAATCATCAAAAAGAAATGAAAAGCCTATGGCTATATGGATTCCAAAATCTCTCTTGAAAAAGTCTGATGTTGAGCAACAAGTGAAGTTGACATTCAAGCTTCCAAAGACTTCCACTTCATCTTCTTCCAAAAATATTCTTCCATTCCATGCGCCTAAACCACAACCTCTTATATCCATTCACAATATTCCTTCACATATTCCTTCATTCATGTTTCCTCCATCCTCTCACCACCCTTCAAGGTGTGTGTTGATGTTGATCTTTCCTTCCTTTCCATCTACCCTTTCACTATCCTTCCATTCATTATCCTTCTACCTTCTATCCTTTTTCCTCGTTTGCCTATTTCTCCTATCTTCCAACCTCCCTCTCTTTACATAAAACCTTATCCTCCATTTTTCTCTTCCATCTTCATTTCCCTATCATCATCTTTGAGCATATCATTTTGAATCCTTGGCATATCATGGTTTATCCTTTCAAGGAGCATTATCTAAAAAGCTTGCCTTCTTCCAAAATAAAAAATAAAAAAAAAGAAATGAAAAAAAATTGAAAATGTGCCTTGGTGAAAACTTGGAAACAGGCACCTTGGTAGCAAAAGTAAAGATAAATAAATTTGTCCTATTGTGAAAACCACTCCCTTGTGGTGCCTTGGATAAGTACCGTGATGAAAACCTGGCAATTAGGCATCATGCGTAATTCTTCTACATATTTCATCCATTTCGTCTTCTCTCTTTGATCTTGACAATGTTGACCTATACACAAACATTTGGCTATCTTGTGAGCTATCTTACAATGATCTTGCTTTCATTCCCTTCTTGTTTAGCCTTCATATTTATTTTCCTCCATTCATTCCAGCCTTTCGTTATCCTTTTCCCCTTTGGTCTTTATCTAAAAAAAAAAAAAAGAGTACAACACGGTGCTATGAAGCCTCTTAACATGTCTACTCCTTTCATTTCATGCTGGCCTTTCATTTCTTATCCAAATGTGCTTTACATGAAATTTTTTCCCTAGCTTGGGTACCCTTGAGGAGTTTGCCCTTGAGGATTTCTTCCCTTCATTCTCCTTCATTCTCTTGTCTTCCATCTCTTCCACTAGCTTACTAATCCCTCTTGTTCTCCACCTTGCTAGACATTGGGACTACATGATGTGATCTTGCTTGGGAATTCGATGCCCATTCTGTTCGGGGGCATCCTTTGTACATAATGATTAGTACTGCCTATTAAGGTTGAAATCCCATCACTAAGAATCAAAATTCATGGTCTAGGAACTGATGATGACTACAGAGTGTCTAGGTTGTAAGAACTTAAACTACTAGATGAGCGTAGACAAGCAACGTATGATCATCTCAGAGTATATCAAAAGAGAATGTCTAGAGGTTACAACAAGAAAGTCAGACACAAAGAATTTCAGGTTGGCGATCTAGTCTTAAGAGAGAATCCTAAAAATCAATCACATAGAGAGCACAAGGGGAAGTTTGAACCCAACTGGATGGGTCCCTTTGTTATCACTGCTACTTTTGGCTCTGGTGCCTATCAACTCTCAATGACTGAAGGATAAAAGCTTTGAGAACCAATCAATGTTCTCCACATGAAGAAATTCTACGCCTAAGGCATTCAGTCTATGATAAAATGTCCTGAAAAAATCTTAAAAATTGGAAAAAGTCCTGAAAAAATGAACATCTTGGTGAAAACCTAGCAATAGGCACCTTGATGATTCACAAAAAAAAGTAAAAAATATCAAAAGTAAAATTTTTTTTGGGAAAAATGAAAAATACAAAAAAATGAGAAAAAGAAAAAGTGCCTTGGTGAAAACCTAGAAACATGCGCCTTGGTAGAAAAAATAGAATCTCTGCCAAGATGGTGAAAACCTGGCAAATGGGTGCCACTTGTTTCAAAACACTCCATCTATCAGTGCAATCTTGGTCTTTCCCAGCTTTCAGTCTTGCTTTAGTTTGTACATATCTCTTGGTTTGTTCCTGCATTCCCATTTTCAATAAGTCAGTTTGTACACCAATCAGCTAAAGCATCTGTATCCTATAAATGTTCAAACTTGGGGGCAATCAAAGTCATATCCTATGGCCTCTAATGTATCTTAGACGTATCATATCCAGTCAGATTCCTTTGAAGCTTCATCTGAGTTAGTCAGTCAGTCTCATCTCCAGAAAATATTTTGCATCTACAACAACGCAATCAAACATCAAACACAAACTGAAAACAATCTATGCTTTTTACATGCTTTTATCTCCTTGTATGCTTGCTGATTCACATTGAGATTTTTGCATATTTTGTTCTCACGAGCTCTTTGATGATGTAATTTACAAGATTTAGAGAGTGATGACTAGGGGCATAATCTTTTCTTTATTTTCTTCTTGTATGTGAAAATCTAACAACTTTGGAAATTCTAGATTGAAATGGTGTCCGACTGTAAGAGCCTCTATCTCAAATTGGATGGCCATGCGTACCTTGACCATTGATACCCAGAAAATTCAAGGAAGTTTGATCTAACTATTATCTTTTTTGAGTGAGTTCTTTCTCCTATTGTGAAATGCTATCTTACCTAAGGATGTGAATGATAAAGGGTCACTACGGGCAATTCACATTGGATTTAGAATGATCTCTTGATTGTTTGATGTGTTTGTATGCAAGGCATATTCTGGTCATCACGACGTCTATGTTTTGATGCTTATACAAATTGCTATATCAAAATGGACATGATATTTAGGTCATCCTGGCATTTGTGCCTTGGTGCTTATATCTAATCCGACATTCTAAAAATAAAATCAATATTCATATGTCCATGGTTGCCTAACTAGTGGGTGTTGTATTGATTCCTGCACATACAAATTGATATTCATATGTCTATGGTTTCATAACTAGTGGGCATTGTATTGATTTATTTAGTTACCTAAAAAGTTCAATGATGATAACAAATCAACACATGATCAATGACTAGGTCCTAGGTCCTAGGTTTGCATTTCATTCTGCATTTCATTTTGCACTTTGCATGATTGCACTATCTCACAAATTATTGAATTAAACTTAAATGCTTAAACGATTCTTCAAAAATGCTAAAAACTATCATAAGAGTTGAATCTCACATGAAGGTTCCTCCAACAAAACATCAAGTAGAATCCTTTTTCAGGATCAAAATCAAAAGTTGAGATCGTTTATAATGTCAACTGCTTGCATAATCAACCTTCAATCATCAAAAAAATCCAGAATTCAACTTAATTGATTATCTCACATCAAACTATCAAAATTTCAACTTGGTTAACCATGGTCAACTCATGGTCAAACCTAGTCAAACTTGGTCTCCAAGACCTCTAAATGATGTAGAACACGTTCTCAGATGTGTACAACCACTTCTCAAATCAATGAACTTGCTTTTAAAGTATATAACACTGAATTTTCTTGTCAGATTTTGATTTTCATCCCGAAAGGGGCATGGTATTGCACATCAATCAAATCTAAATTTGAAAATCAATCTCTCCTCAGTAATCAAGACAACAATTACGTCTACTTACTGATTCATCTAAAGTCCTCATCACTTGGGGCAAATCTATTGATTCTTGGGGCATATCAGATTCATCTAGTATCCTAAATCTATCTTGTGAACTGTATTAGCTTTTCGTAACCATCAGTTCATTAGTGTTATTTCCTTGGTTCTTTGTAACTAATGGGTTCAGGATGTGATACCAATATGATTCATACAAGGACATTGAGGTCTGGAATCGATCACTCACTTCTTCACAATCATAAGGTTTCGAATTAGGTGTTTTGGCACTTTTTTGTAATCACCGGTTCATTGTTGATATAGATAGCATCATCTCGATTCCTGATCATTCTGGGCCTGGGTCAATATCTCTTTTTCAAAATTTTCAAATCTTTCAAATCAGTTTCATACGTACATCAAACACAGACTATCTTTGAACCACTACGCTTTGCACAGTGATTCAAAGAGGGGCAAAATGTAATACCCCAAAAATGGGCTATAGGTTCATTAACCTCCTACATCTTCAATTCGAATGAAATTGACATCAAAGTCCTAACCTTAGGCACATTTGCACATTATCGAATCCTAATTAATTTTATCCTAAATTCTACATCGGGGAATATTCCTTGAATATTCTTAATTTATCCTAATTATTCTTAATTTAATAATTATTTGGTGATAAATCTCATTTATCCTAAATTTGATTAATTAAATATGATGAATATTTAATTAATTAGATTAATACTGCCACTTGATTATTTAATTAGATTTAATTCTATTTATTCTTAATTATATTATTTAATTTTGACAATAAATCAAATCTCCTATGAATAATTGATTAAATATTTATTTAATTGATTAAATCCAAGTCGTCAATATTTAATAATATAGTTTTGAATAAAATTTTGATTTAATAATTGATTAACCCATAAATGAATTGTTTTAATTTTAAAATCAGTTAAGTTGAAGATAAATCACTTTATTTATTTAATTAATTCATGATTATTTGTGCACATTCAAAGAGCAATTAAACTTTAAATTAGAAAATCAATTCAAGTTGTCATCTTTTCGAAACTCAACATCTATTTTGACTTCAAAGTTGATCTAAACTTCTGATTTGAGTTAAAAAGTTGTTCTTGCATGATTTTACATGATTTTATGAGTTATCTATTTCTAATTTCTTGTTAACTCAAAAATCAACTTGAGTTCATCAAGAGTGATTTATGACTTTTTCCATGCACCCTCAAGCCCTGTATTTCTATAAAATCAAGGCTCAGCTCTTTACAAATCATCCATAGAATTTGCATACTTACTATGGCGAATTGACATCAGAGGAATCATCAAGCTTCTTGCGAATCAATATTTTGTGAGATCAATCTTATTTTCAATTCATTCTAGTTTCATATTTCATATCATTGTTAGCTTAATTTGCATATCATTTCAATCCATTTAGATTAATTTATTATCAGTTTTTCTCATCTTATTGCATTAAAAAAGAAGAAGAAGATTAATTTGCATTCATATTTTATTGCTTTCATCATTTAAATCCTTTGTTTAGGTGTTGCATTGTCACTGATCTCGGTCTAATCTAAAAATACCATACTCGCACCTACTAGAAGGCAGTAAATCACTTGGTTAGCTATATTGTTCTTATTTGTATATTTTGATTTTTGCTAACCTCTAATATTTTACTAAAGTGTTGTGTCTACAGCTAGGTACAAAATTCACACACACAGTAGTCATATCCCGATCTCCACCTTTCTACAACAACACTACTAACTACATCCCTAATCCAAGTCCGCTACCTCCTTATCCTCCAACCCATTTTCAAATCCATAATCCTAGTCTTCCAATCCATCACCATAATCCCCATGCTATGGCTAATCCACCATCCACTATATCCTACCTTTCTCCTCTATCTCCTACATCCTATCTCAAACCACCATCTTCCACTCCTACCTACATTACCAAAAATCCCTTTCCACAAGAAACATGCATCCCTCAATCCACTTTATATTCCATACCCCAATCCATTTCCCCTACTCTATCAGTTAGTCAATTTAGTTCACAAGTCATCTCCATGCCTACTTATGTGAACTATCTAGTCATGCCATCCTCCACCTCCTCTTCTACATAGTCATCCCCTCAACCCAGTTCAAAATCCACTACCACACCTGTTAGAAAGTAAAGATCCCTAAGATAACTAAGAGGGCGGGGGGGGTGAATCAGTTATCAGATAATTTATCCATTCAACAGCTTTAAACAATATAATCAATGTACTGATCAACCATAGAAAGATAATCATACATAATTGCACAATAACACAAGATATGTTAACTAGGGAACCTCTTGAAAAGAGTAAACCCCGGTGGGAATGATGCCCACAAAATGATGCACTAATATGAAAGTTCCTTGTTAGAGGATGGACCCTGTTAGGAGTCTTATGAAATACATTCAGTACATATGAATCCCTGTTAGGAGATTTTGAATCCCTGTTAAAAGATTCTAACCCGGTTAAGAGTTTATGGAAGACAGAAGGACCCACTGCCCAAACAGCTTCAAGGCTAGATCTCTGAACCCACTATCCAAAAGATCTTAGAATTATTCAACAAAATAATATGAAATATATTACCTCCTTCACACTGTGCCAAAACTGCACTCTCTGCTACACAAGATCACAATTCCAGATCTCTGTACTCACAAGTCTTCCTTCATCACTGAATTAGCTCTTTATGCATATATTCGCATCTCAATCTTCATAGTACACATTACAATAAGGAAAAAATTCTTTCTTATATACCAAACTCAAATAATTACAAATGAGTCGGTCCTCAAATACAAAATAATAAATTCTACACGCTACACACAGAATTCACATAAAACTGTTAGCTTCCAGTTACTATAACTTTCTCCAAACATGTCCTCAAAGTTTATGCTATGAACCACTTCATCATTAATGAGTCTCCAACATCCCTTTAACTACACAAAATAAGATTCCATCCCAGCTAAGAGATATCCTCTGATTTCTGAACATAGCTACACAGAAACACTGTCTAAACACTGCTTTCACCAAAATGCTCATAACTCTTACAAATGAATGAATTTATTTTTGTACTGTTAACCATAGGTTAATAACACACCAAAGAACATACCATCAACTACACAAATGCCAATTTGCAATACAACATTTGCGCAAAACAAAACTATACCTGCTTTCCTGCTAATATCCAGAATATCATTGTGTTGACATCAATGACAATCCAAGTCATGAATGCAACAACAACTGCTATATAATGACTGCAAAAACACTTTGCACTCATTCCTAACAATCTCCCCCATTGGTATTGATGGAAACATAGATGAAAAACATCCAATGTTCCAAAAATCCAATACTGCAACATCACTGCAAAATATCAAATCAAATCTTGCTTCGTTTTCCTATTCAGCTCTCTCATACAATCCACAATGTTTTTCATGTATATCTCTCCCCCATTGACATCAATGATAGAAATTCTATCACTAAGTCAATAGAAACTTAATGTCAAAAGACACTTTTCAGAAAAATACAATAACAAGAGTCCTCATGACTCAGCTCATAAACTCCCCCATAGAGGAAGTTCCAACATCCAATCCAAAAGAAAGATAGGGCTCATATACCACTGGACGGATGCAATCATTTGCATCAATTCTCAAAAATAGGTTGGGGCATAACCCCAAGCATACCTCTCAGATACACAAATGTATCCTTAGGTAAAGGCTTTGTAAATATATCTACTATCTGCTCCTTTGTACTTATGTACTCCAATCTTACTTCTTTTTTTGCAACTTTCTCTTTTACAACATGATACTTGATCTCAATATGTTTAGTCTTAGAATGTAAAATAGGATTTTTTGACATACTCACTGTATTGGTGTTGTCACAATGTATAACAACAGGCTCATCAAACTTTATTCCAACATCTTTCAACATCTGCTTCATCCAAATAATCTGATTACAATTATTTGTTTCTGCAACATATTCTACTTCTGCTGTGCTTTGTGAAGTACAATTCTGCTTCTTACTTAGCCAAGAGACCAATTTACCTCCAAGAAAAAAGGCTCCACCACTGGTGCTTTTCTTATCATCAACGCTGCCTCCCCAATCTGCATCAGTATAGGCACATAAAGTAAAATCATCAGAATTCTCATACCATAATCCATAATCCATTGTTCCTTTCAGATATCTCAGTATCCTCTTTACTGCTGCATAATGTGATTCTCTAGGTTCTACTTGAAATCTTGCTACAATCCCCACTGAATGTGCTATATCAGGTCTTGTATGTGTTAAGTACTGCAATCCTCCAATCATAGATCTGTACTTTTTCTGCTCAACTGCTGGTGTCTCATCTTTGCTAGATAACTTATGTCCGGTTACCATAGGTGTTCCAACAGGTTTAGAATCTTCCATTCCAAATCTTTTCAATAATTCATTTAAATACTTAGTCTGACTTACAAATATACCTTCCTTGCTTTGTGTTATTTGTAATCCCAAAAAATATTTCATTTCTCCAATCATGCTCATCTCAAATTCAGTCTTCATTTCATCTGCAAATTTGTCACTAGCTTCATCTTCTCCTCCAAAGATAATATCATCAACAAATATAACTATAACCAACAAACCATTCTCAATTTCTTTTGTGTATAAGTTACTATCTACTGTTCCTTTTATAAATCCTAATTTCAATAAATACTTATCCAATCTTGCATACCAGGTTCTAGGTGCTTGTTTTAATCCATATAAAGCTTTCTTTAACTTACATACCATATCTCCTTCTTGTGTCAAAGGAAAACCTTCAAGCTGCTCAATGTAGACTTCTTCTTCCAATTCACCATTCAAAAATGCTGACTTCACATCCATCTGATACACTCTAAATTTCTTGTAAGTTGCATATGCTAGAAACATTCTCACTGCTTCAAGTCTGGCCACAGGTGCAAAAGTTTCTTCATAGTCAATTCCTTCTTGTTGTGAATATCCTTTACATACCAATCTTGCTTTATTTCTTATCACTTCTCCTTGTTCATTCATCTTTTTTCTGAATACCCACTTTGTTCCAATCACATTCTTGTCTTCAGGTCTAGGGACCAATTCCCATGTCTTGTTTTTTTCAATCTACTCTAGTTCTTCTTTCATAGCATTGATCCAATGTTCATCTTCACAAGCTTCATTAGTAGTCTTAGGTTCAATTTGAGAAATCAAACATAAATGTACCTTATTCTGAGTGAAAACTCCTCTATCTAAACTTCCAATAACTTGCTCAACAGGGTGATGTCTTGAAGTATACCTGTTAGGTGTCATAGTTATTGATCTTGTTCTGATTGTAGATTCTTCTCTATTTTCTTCTCTATTTTCTTCTCTATCTTCTTCAGTATGACTTTCATTCAGCAAATCACTGTTAGTTTCAAAAAATAATTCTGCATTTTCAATGTTAGGCTGAGGTTGTGCTTCTCCATCAGATTCATAATCAAGCATTCTTTCCTGAATTTTAAACTTCTCATCAACTTTTACATTTGCACTTTCAACAATAGTCTTAGTTCTTTTGTTATAACATCTATATGCTTTGCTTTTTAAAGAATATCCAAGAAATATTCCTTCATCACTTCTAGGATCAAACTTTCCTATATCATCATCTCTCTTTATATAACATTTACTTCCAAAAAATCTAAAATACTTAACTAAGGGTGTATGTCCAAACCATAATTCATAAGGTGTCTTGTTTGTATCTGCTCTGATTTGTACTCTGTTCATAGTGTATACTGCTATGTTCATTGCTTCTCTCCAAAAGGTTTTAGCCAAATCATTTTCAAACAACATAGCTCTTACTGCTTCAGTTATTGACCTGTTTCTTCTTTCTGCAATACCATTTTGTTCTGGTGTTCTAGGGGCTGAAAGTTGTCTCTTAATACCATTCATTTCACAAAAGGTGTTAAAATCTCTAGATGTAAATTCACCACCTCTATCAGATCTTAGACACTTAATCTTCATTCTAGATTCATTCTCAATTTTGCTTTTCATGATCTTAAACTTATCAAATGCTTCAGATTTTTCTTTCAAAAATGCAATCCACATCATTCTTGTAAAATCATCAACAAGAATCATAAAATACCTTTCACCATAGAATCCTCTAGTCCTAGTAGGACCACTCAAGTCTGTATAAACAATCTCCAACTTCTCTGCCAATGTGAACTTCTTATTGGGAAATGAACTCCTTTTCTACTTTGCCATCATACATTCTTTGCAAATCATGTTAGTAGGTTTCATAATTCTAGGTAAATCTCTTACCGCATGTGTCATGCTCACCTTGACAATATTATCAAAGTTTATATGACAAAACCTTTTATGCCATAACCAACTGTCATCAATTCTAGTTATCAAACATGTCATCTCAGTAGGATTCAACTGAAATACATTACCTCTGATTCTGGATCCTTTTCCAATCAGATTTCCATCTTTATCTTTTATCACACAAGTTTTCTCAGAAAACCAAACTTGATAACCCTTATCAGCTAATTGTCCAACACTTAGTAGATTATGTCTTAATCCAGCAACAAAGTAAACATCATCAGTGTTAGTCTTTCCATCAAGAGTAATAGATTCTATACCCTTAATCAAACAAGGTGCATTGTTACCAACTCTAACAATTCCTCCATCATAATTATCTAACTTAACAAAATTTCTTTTATCTCCAGTCATACGGTGTGAACAACCACTGTTTATAATCCAATCAGATTTCTTTTCAACTTGTGAAACTAATTCTTTTTATTCCCTTTTATCAGATTCAGAACTTTCATCTTTAATTGCTACAAATCCTATTTCCTCAAAGTTATCATTATCACTTTCACTTAAATATTTTTCAATTCCTGCTTCAAAATCTTCATCATTTGCATAATAACATTCTTTATATCTCCTAGGTTTAAAGTTGCTTCTATACTTCTTAACTCTTTTAGGACATTTAGATGCAAAATGACCATATTCTTGACAAGTCCAACATTTAAAGATTTTCTTACCATCTGGTTCTCTTTTTACAAGTAATGCAATACCTTCTTCAATCTTCTTATCTTCCTCAGATCTGCTACTGTTGGCATAATCTCCATTCACACTAGTACTTCTTGTAGGTCTAATGCTAAGAGCACTGAATGTTGTTTCCATTCTAGGTAGCTCTCCTGATAATCTCAAGTTCATCTCTACTATTTCTAATCTTCTAAGAAGAGTCTCTCTTGAAAAGTTTGATGTACAGGGTATCACTTGTTCAATCATCTGCATTGTCTACTTGAATACTGGTGTCAAAGTTCTCAGAATTTTCCATATCACTTCATTCTCTGTCTTATCACCTCCATAAGACTTTATTCTTGTCACAATCTCAGACATCCTACCAATATAGCTTCTAATAGATTCATCTTCCATCATTCTAATATCTTCAAATGCACAAATCCAATTATGTAATCTAGCCTTCTTTGCATGTTCATCACCTTCAAAAGTAGAATGTAAAGCTTTCCAAATTGCATGAGATGTTTTCAAACATCTTACCTGACTATATTCATTCTCCGGTAGTGCTGAAAAAAGTGCTTCTCTTGCAAGTATGTTACACATGAATAGATCTAGTTCATCTTTAGTTCCCGCCTCTAGATTGTCTTCCTCAATGATAGTCTTCTCATTCTTTGTAATCAACCAATAACTTGGTCCTAAACACAATAGATGTGTCTTCATCTTTTCTTTCTAGCTATCAAAATTTACTCCATCAAACTTAGGGCTTTCTTTTCTGAAATTCACCATGGATCTCCTTAAGTTGTTAAACTTTTCTTTCAAGGACCTGCTACTTTGATACCAATTGTTAGAAAGTAAAGATCCCCAAGATAACTGAGAACGGGGGGGTGAATCAGTTATCAGATAATTTATCCATTCAACAGCTTTAAATAATATAATCAATGTACTGATCAACCATAGAAAGATAATCATACACAATTGCACAATAACACAAGATATGTTAACTAGGGAACCTCTTGAAAAGAGTAAACCCCAGTGGGAATGATGCCCAACAAATGATGCACTAATATGAAAGTTCCTTGTTAGAGGATGGACCCTGTTAGGAGTCTTATGAAATATATTTAGTACATATGAATCCCTGTTAGGAGATTTTGAATCCCTGTTAAAAGATTCTAACCCGGTTAAGAGTTTATGAAAGACAAAAGGACCCACTGCCCAAACAGCTTCAAGGCAAGATCTCTGTACCCACTTTCCAAAAGATCTTAGAATTATTCAACAAAATAATGTGAAATATATTACCTCCTTCACACTGTGCCAAAACTGCACTCTCGGCTACACAAGATCACAATTCCAGATCTCTATACTCACAAGTCTTCCTTCATCACTGAATTAGCTCTTTATGCATATATTCACATCTCAATCTTCATAGTACACATTAAAATAAGGAAAAAATTCCTTCTTATATACCAAAATCAAATAATTACAAATGAGTCAGTCCTCAAATACAAAATAATAAATTCTACATGCTACACACATAATTCACATAAAACTGTCGGCTTCCAATTACTGTAACTTTCTCCAAACATGTCCTCAAAGTTTGCACTATGAACCACATAATCATTAATGAGTCTCCAACATCCCTTTAACTGCACAAAATCAGATTCCATCCCAGCTAAGAGATATCCTCCAATTTTTGAACATCGCTACACAAAAACACTGTCTAAACACTGCTTTCACCAAAATGCTCATAACTCTTACAAATGAATGAATTTCTTTTTGTACTGTTAACCATAGGTTAATAACACACCAAAGAACATACCATCAACTATGCAAAATCTAATCTACAATACAACATGTGCGCAAAACAAAACTGTACCTACTTTCCTGCTAATATCCAGAATATCACTGTGTTGACATCAATGACAATCCAAGTCATGAATGCAACAACAACTGCTATAGAATGACTACCAAAACACTTTGCATTCATTCCTAACAACACCATCAGATGTGGACTATCTTATCTTCCCACCATCTACAGATTCTAATCCTTCACCTCAACCTCCAACACAAAAGTCTCCAAGGAGTTTCACAAGGAAGCCAACAAAAAATCCCTCTCGTAAAGTTGATAAGTCATGTCATCTCACTCCCTCATTTGAAGCCACTAGTGATGATGCCTATCCACCTCCCACATCCATCATTCCTCCCCCATAACCCACACCTATTATCCTTCTTCCATCTACCCCACTTATTGATCCTCTTCCATCTCCTAACATCATTGAATCATTTCCATCCATTGAACTCATCCAATTACCATCCACATCTCCTCCTCCTAGCATTATCAAAACCACATCCAATGAACCTCATGAGTCCACCATCCTTCCCTCTATCACAATTTTAGAACCTCCCATATTTCCATCCACCCCATCTGAAGAATCCATCCATGCATCCCCTATCACACCAACCACACCAATCCAATCAAGTCAAGATCTTTTCCAAAAGCATGTTGAAGTATCCATTGACCTAAATCAAGATCCCACCCTTTCACTTCCTCCATTACATAATCCATTTTTATCACCCACTCTATCTCATGGTCCATTGGCATCCACACCTCCAACTCAAGACCCTACCATCCCACTTCCTCCGTTACAAGATCCATTGCTTCCATCACCTCCATCTAAAGATCCATCACCATCCCCCAATCCCAGTCAAGATCCTACCATCCCACTTCCTCTATTACATGATTTGTTTCTTCCATCACCTCCATCTCAAGATCCATTACCATCCCCCAATCCCATTCAAGATCCCACCATCCCACTTCCTCTGTTACATGATCCATTGCTTCCATCACCTCCATCTCAAGATCCATTACCATCCCCTAATCCCAATTAAGATCCTATCATCCCATCCCCTCCACTTCATGATCCTTTAACACCTATCCCACCACCACCCCTATATCCCCTTGGTCCACTGACCTTTATCAATGGTGGCCCGCTTGAAGCAAAAGGAATAAGTTTCATATCTACCACCACTGCACCTAATAATGGCTCTCATCTTATTCCCCAAGTAAGAAGTATCCTAGCTTGGATAAAATGCTCAAGAAATAGAATTATCAAGGTAATAGATTAGGGCCCCATGAAAAAGGTCCCCTGGAGCCCATCCATGGAAAAAAACATCCATGATCTTATGGTCTTGGTTACACATCTGAAGGCACTTCATCCAAACATGTTGGTACAACTAATGAAAAATTTGTAAGTTCTTCCAAACCCACCTTCACATCTTCACATCGTTCCCCTAAAAGATTTAATGTCATCCCCCCTCCTCTATCATTATAACCCAAGACAACCAATCACATTCCTCCTTCATCCTCTAAATCTATTTTGGGTCCCTACATCCCAAAATCTGCCATCATATATCCTCCACATGCCAAATCCATTTTGGGCACTTACATCCAAAAATATCATCTCCCATCTTATCCTATTCAATTCTTCATCCACCAACCCCATATCCCTAACACCCACCATAAAAATTACACCCCTTACATTCCCAGTTATAATTAACAAAGGCACATTCCCACATCTCCTATCCACCAATCTCCCTCCATCTCTCCTTCCCTATATTCTTCATCTCATATAACTTCTCATGATCCTTCAAATTCTCCCCACAGAAATATGGAGGACAAGTAAAAAATGCATAAATATAAAGATTTCCATGTCCACTCCAAAAGACATGTTCAAGAAAAGCAAAATCCAATAAAAAAATGCACTTCATTCGAAAGGCCACACATGCCCACCAAGGAAAAAGAAAAAACTATGTGGATTCCAAAGCAAAAAGGCACAATGAATCTAAAAGAAACATGTACAATGACATCCAAAGTTGCTAATCCACTAGCCAAATCATTCCTCTTCCCCATCTCCTAAATCTATTTTGGGTCTTCATGTCGCAAAACTACATATCATAACTCCTCCATCACATCCACATATATCATCCACTTCCCATTAACTCCATCTACCCACCTTACAACATGTGCCAATGTTGGTCCTGACAACACCCCCCTATCACGCTCACTTTCCATCATTCCATCTAAAAAATTTCTACCACCATTTCCCTCACCCCACACATATCCCACATCATAACCATCACATCCATGCCTTTACATAAGCCACTCATCCAAAATAAGGTTGTACCACATCCAATGATCACTCCAAATGGGCTCCTATTACCTTGATAATGAACTTGATGCTTGAGTTCTCCATGCATATCCTTATTATCATTCCATCCATAAACTCCATCCAAAAAAGTAAAAAAATCCAAAAATAAATTAAAAAAGCCAAAAAAGACAAAAAAGTAAAATAGTAAAAAAACCAAAAAAGCCAAAAAGTCAAAAAAGCCAAAAAAGTCAAAAAAAGAAGAAGAAGAAAATCATTCGTCCAATGGTGAAAACTTGGCAAACAGGCACCTTAGAGAAGTACTATGATGAAAACTTGGAAAACATGCGTCATGTGTAATCCCCCCATCCAGTTCCTCTCTACAGTTGAGGGCAATTTGTTTGAGAACATCCTATACATCACCTCCTCCATCCCATTTTCCACTCATACCCATCACCTCCACCATCCTCCTTGGGATCTTGACAACAAAATAAAGGCCACCATGTATACATGCTTTTGGGAACCTCTTTGACATCCATTTTTTCCCCATCACAACTTTCATCCACCTATTGTTTATTCACCTATCCTTCCTTCCATATAATCCCTCCACCTACCTTTGTCAACCTAATCCTCCCATCATGTTATCCCCTATCTCCCTACCTCTCCACCCATTATCCTAGCTTCCATCTACCTCCCTCATCTTCTTATTGTCATATTTTCCATCCTATCACACCCTTCCTAATACCTCCTCATGTATGAACTATCCTAAGTGGAGGGATCTTATTCCCTGGTGACATATTCCTTGGAGACCCTATCACATACATGTTTCCATCCAAAAAAGTACAAAAAGCCAAAAATAAATTAAAAAAGCCCAAAAAGCCCAAAAAAGTAAAAAAGCCAAAAAAGTAAAAAAATGAAAAAAGCCAAAAAAGTAAAAAAAAATAAAAATCATTCATCCAATGGTGAAAAATTGGAAAACAGGCACCTCAAAGAAGTACTATGATGAAAACTTGGAAAACATGCATCATGTGTAATCCCTCCATCTAGTTCATCTCTACAATTGGGGGCAATTTCTTCTAGAACATCCTATCCATCACCTCCTCCATCCCATTTTACACTCATACCCATCACCTCCACCATCCTTCTTTGAATCTTTACAACAAAATAAAGGCCACCATGTATACATGCTTTTGGGAACCTCTTTGACATCCATTTTTTCCCCATCACAACTTTCATCCACCTATCATTTATTCACCTATCCTTCCTTCTATATAATCCCTCCACCTAACTTTGTCCACCTAATCCTCCCATCATGTTATCCCCTGTCCCCCTACCTCTCCACCCATTATCCTAGCATCCATCTACCTCCCTCATCTTCTTGTTGTCATATTTTCCATCCTATCACACCCTTCCTAATACCTCCTCATGTATGAACTATCCTAAGTGGGGGCATCTTATTCCTTGGTGACATATTCCTTGGAGACCCTATCAAATACATGTTTCCATCTCCCCATCCTTGTTTCAGTCGTATCTAATCATCCTTAATCAATTCATCTCCCAATCCTTATCTTCATCCATTCCCCCACCCAAATCCTTCTATCCATCAATCCTTGTCTATTAATACTTGCATCTCCACATCCCTAAGCATTTCCTCCATCTTTCCATCCCCTAGTACTTCCCTTGTCATTGATATCCAACTCTAGGCTACCCCCATGCATCCAATGCCAATCATTCATATCTCAATGCTCTTAGCAATCTGCCATCACATGCAAATCCTACTCATCTCCTCCAGCTATCCAAAATCAAACATCAATCATCCCATCCAATCACATCCCTAGTCTTCTTCCCAACCTTGATCACAATTGAATCATCATCATTGGGATACATTCTTCCTAATTGTTAGAGTAATAAAATGCTTTCTTATTAATTGAATCATATTTGATTTAATTACTAAGTCACTTATTATCTCTTTATGCTTAAGCTAAACTTTAGGCATCTAATAATTAACTGTTTTATTAATTATTATTGTGCAACCTAGGTTTTACCTTTTTAAGTTTTCAAATCTCCTTTTATAAGGATTGATCTCCTTTGTTTTAATAAAAGATTGTGAAACAAATTATTCATTATTGAATTGCAACTTTTGTTTTTGCACATCAAGAATGATTTCTCCTCTCTTGTGGATCAATGCGTTCAAGCCTCCATAACTTCTTGCTTCTTCTCTCTCTTTTTGTGACAGGTGTTTGCATGTAGGTGTTTTTGGGAGCTGTGGGTTGTTTACTCATCAACTCCAATATGGTATCAGAGCTTCAGATCTATTTTCCCCTGTCCTCTTCTTGAGAGATTTGGCCATGTTCATCGGATCTGAGTTTTTCAAAGGGTTTTCTATCAGATTTGGGGGACCTCTTTTTCTGGTCACCTTGGGCTCAAGAAGACCTCACCTTTGTGTTTAGAGCATCCAAGGACCCCTAGATCCATATAAAATTTGTCATTTTTGGACAAAGTTGGAATCTGTGGCAAATTTTTTTTGCAACTAGCCCCGACATGAATCCCGAGGCACTTTGGGCCCAAATGGACCTCACCATTGAGCTCGCAATGTCCAAAAACCCCCAGATCCATATAAGGCACATCCAATTTGAACACTTTTGCATTTTGGGGCTTTTTTTTTTGTACTAGACAACTTGGCATGCTTCCCGAAGTGGAATTTGTACGAACTGGCACACAAATCGAGACAAAATTTGTATGGACTAATAGTAAAATTGAGACAAAATTTTACTACCCAGCACACAAATCAGACCAAAAATATTTTACTACCCTAGCATGCAAATCGAGGCAAAAGTCATACAATTTGGCACACATCTTGAGGCACACATATGGTTTTGCAATTATTTTTTTTGGGGGTAGCGACGGCCATTTGGCCGTCAAATTTAAGCCCCAGGCAGATGCAATCTCAACCCTTGGTCATATGGTGACCAGGGGCCTAGTTTTTTAGCCCTAGGGGCCTTTTATGCTGCTACGACCATTTGGCCGTCAATTGTAAACCCCTGAAGTGATGATGTCAGCACATGTCAGCACATCTTTGCACCATTTTTGGGCCCTCCAACACAACAATTGGTATTTTGCTCATAACTTGAGCATACGGTGTCAAAATCGGACAAACAAGATATCACCAGAAAGCTGATTCTAAGATCTATCTAGATATGGAGGTTTAAATTTATGATTTTGCATTTTTGATGGTGTTTTTTACTGTCAAAGCCAAATGTTCAGTTTTGCACTTTGGGAGCTCTATCTTGCGCATTCGGACTTAGTTTTGGGAAAATGATATATTGTTGGAAAGATTGTTCAGAGAGATTTCTAGTACTATAAGTTTTTTTTCCAGATTCTTCTCTAGGTATATTTTATTTAGATTTTTGCACTTTTGCAATCTAGTGGTTATCTTGGATGTTTCAAGTCCTGGGATCTCTTCCCTTTGAGGGATGGCTCATCTTAGGCTGTTCTTTTGTTTCAGTAGCCTTCGTTCTTCTTTGAGCAGTGTATAATTCATTTTTGTAGCATTCTTTTATGCACACGCACTGAGATAAAGTGTCATTTTATTGCATGTACGCGATCTTGCACATGTTTGTGCTCTTTGCACTCACACTCCATTATAAAGTGCCAGGGGGGTTTGATGTTTGCCTTTGTTTGCCATCTACTTTTGTCATGTGAGCATTTATCCAATGACATTAGCCTCAGGTATCTCTATATGTGTTTGTAGTCTCTTTGCAATTCATATTGGATGATCTTTTTAGTGTACCTATCATTACTCCCTTGTCAGCATTATGGAGGGTTTCTACTATTGGTTCTACTACTTCCTTGGTTTGATAGTGTGAGCTATGTATTCAGTATTTGATTCTATGTACTAGGAGGATGCAGTGGCTGGGTACCTATACATTTCGATGGGATTGATCATTTACCATATGGACACTCTTTTCTTTCCTATTTTTGGATGCTCTTCCAGCTTTGATTGATCAGCTCTTCAGACTTTTGGTGTTTTTATGCCATCTGTATTTTTGAGTTCAGGTGTTTTCCTTTGTTTGCCTCCTAATTCAAGTAGTGTCATTTAAGGGCACTCATGCAAATTACAGTATTCTGTATCTTTGACTTCAGTTGTTTGCCTTTGTTTACCTCCTAATTAGAGTAGTGTCATTTGAGGACACTCATGTAGATTATAGTCTTCTCTACCTGGTCATATTTTAGTGGAGGATCTTCAGATCATCAGTTACTTCTTGACAGAGTTTATAGCTTCTTGCTTTAGTGATGTTGTACATGTTCATCTTTGTTCCTATTTTCTGGAACATTCCTAGTTTTGGAGGCTTCTTTAGTCTTTCAGATTAGTCTTTGTCTCTTTTTGGAGTAGAGTTTTTCCCATGTGGTTTTCTCTAATTCTCCGCTTTATAGAGACTCTTTTTTTATACTTGGGTACCTGATCAAGCCTTTTGTTGCCAGGACCCATTTGCTTTCAGTAGTTCTTTCTAGGTTTTTAGCTTCTCCCAAAGTTTATCTTAAGGGGGTGTTAGAGTAATAAAGTGTTTGCTTATTAATTAAATCATGTTTGATTTAATTATTAAGTCACTTATTATCTCTTTCTACTTAAGCTAAACTTTGGGCATATAATAATTAATTGCTTTATTAATTATTATTGTGCAACCTAGGTTTTACCTTTTTAGAGTTTTAGATCTCCTTTTATAAGGATTGATCTCCTTTGTATTCATAACAGATTGATAACAAATTGATAACGTGTTATTCATTATTGAATTGCAACTTTTGTTTTTGCACATCAAGAATGATTTCTCCTCTCTCATGGATCAATGCATCCAAGCCTCCATAGCTTCTTGCTTCTTCTCTCTCTTTCTGTGATAGGTGTTTGCATGTAGGTGTTCTTGGGAGCTATGGGTTATTTACTCATCAACTCCAATATGGGATCCCAAGGTACTTTGGGCCCAATCGGACCTCACCATTGAGCTCGCAGCGCCCAAAAACCCTTAGATCCATATAGGCATGTCCAATTCAGACACCGTTGCATTTTGAGACAATTTTTTTTTGGCATGCCAGGTCGTACAACCTTGACACACAAATCAAGGCAAAATTGTACTAATTTGGCATGCAAATTGAGACAAAAATTGTACTATCTTGGCACATAAATTGAGACAAAATTTTACTGCCCTGCACATAAATCAGGGCAAAAACATTTACTACCCTGACATGCAAATCAAGGTAAAATTCCATACGCCTTGGCCTGCATCCCAAGGTGCACATGCGATTTTCAAATTTTTTTTTAAGGCAGTGATGACCATTTGGGTGTCAAATTTAGGCCCGTCGGTCACCGACATCAGCATGCATCAACATCATTTGCACCATTTTTGGGTCCTCCAACGCAATAGTTGGTATTTTGCTCATAACTTGCGCATACGGTATCAAAATTGGGCAAATGAGATATCGTCGGAAAGCTAGTTCTGAGATCTATCTAGATTTTGAGGTTTGAATTTCTAATTTTTCTTTTTTGATATTTTTTTTTACTGTCAAAAATAGATGTTTAGTTTTGCACTCTGGGAGCTCTATCTTGTGCATCCAGACTCCATTTTGGGAAAATGATATATCATTGGAAAGATTGTTCTGTAAGCTTTCTAGTGTTATGAGTATATTTTCTAGATTCTTCTCTAGGTACATTTTATTCAAATTTTTGCATTTTTGCAATCTTGTGGATATCTTGGATGTTTCAGGTCTTGGGATCTCTTCCCTTTGAGGGATGGCTCATCTTAGGTTATTCTTTTGTTTCAGTAGCCTTAGCTATTTTTTTAAGCAGTGTATACTTCATGTTTATAGAATTGTTTTATGCACACACACTGAGATAAAGTGTTATTCTATTGCATGTATGGGATATTGCACATGTCTGTGCTCTTTGTACTTGCACTCCATTATAAAGTGCCAGGGGGTTTTGATGTTTTCCTTTGTTTGCCATCTAATTTTGTCATGTGAGTGTTCCTCCAATAGACATTAGCCTCAGGTATCTTTATTTGTGTTTGTACTCTCTCTGAACCTTTGATGTTCTTGGTATCATGCAGTTCATATTGGATGATCTTTTCAGTGTACCTATCATTACTCCCTTGTCAACATTATGGGGAGTTTCTACTATTTATTCTACTGCTTCCTTGGTTTGATAGTGTGAGCTATGTATCCAGTATTTGATTCTATATACTAGGTGAATGCAATGGCTGGGTACCTGTGCATTCTAGTGAGATGGATCATTTACCATATGGACACTCTTTCTTTCCTATTTTTTGGATGCACTCTTTCAGCTTTGATCGATCAACTCTTCATACTTTTGGTGTTTTTATGCCATCTGTATTTTTGAGTTCAGGTGTTTGCCTTTGTTTGCCTCCTGATTCAAGTAGTGTCATTTGAGAGCACTCGTGCAAATTACAGTATTTTGTATCTTCAACTTTAGGTTTTTGCCTTTGTTTGCCTCTTGATTCGAGTAGTGTCATTTGAGGGCACTCATGTAGATTATAGTCTTCTCTACCTGGTCATATTTTAGTGGAGGATCTTTAGATCATCAGTTACTTCTTGACAGAGTTTGCAGCTTCTTGCTTCAGTAATGTTGCACATGTTAATCCTTGTTCCTATTTTCTAGAACATTCCTAGTTTTTGGAGGCTTTTTCAGTCCTTCAGACTAGTCTTTGTCTCTTTTTGGAGTAGAGTTTTTCCCATGTGGTTTTATCTATTTCTCTACTTTATAAAGACTCTCTTTTGTACTTGAGTACCCAATCAAGCCTTTTGTTGCCGGGACCCATTTGATTTCAGTAGTTCTTTCTAGGTTTTTAGCTTCTCCCAAAGTTTATCTTAAGGGGGGGCGTTAGAGTAATAAAGTTTTTTCTTATTAATTGAATCATATTGGATTTAATTACTAAGTAACTTATTATATCTTTATGCTTAAGCTAAAATTTAGGCATATGATAATTAATTATTTTATAATAATTATTGTGTAACCTAGGTTTTACCTTTATAGGTTTTCAGATCTCCTTTTATAAGGATTGATCTCCTTTATTTTAATAACAGATTATGAAATAGATTATTCATTATTAAATTGCAACTTTTTGTTTTCACACATCAAGAATGATTTCTCCTCTCTTGTGGATCAATGCATTCATGCCTCCATAGCTTATTTCTTCTGGTCTCTCTTTCTATGATAGGTGTTTGCATGCAGGTGTTCTTGGGAGCTGTGGGTTGTTTACTCATCAACTCTAATACTAATCCTTGTATATTTATTTTTTAGGACATATCATCCCTCATCACCCTATCCACCATTAGTCCATCTTGGATTTTCATATCCACTACGACATCATCTTCATCCCCAATCCCTTGTACATCTTGTAATTTGTGTCTTGTTCATAGTGTTAGTTGTGTCTCCACTTAGGCTCATTTCTACATATGTATCTTTAGATCTCATCCTTTGTGTCAGTCAGTCCTTGTGTCATCATGACCCTTGTCCCTATCTAGCTTGTGCTTCACAAATCATCCCTAGGTCCCTTTGAGGTTCGAGTGTCTTACCCATCTCTTGTCATAAGAATCTTAGTTTATCAATCCATCATCAATCTTTGTAGGATGTATCCTTCCTCATATCAGACCAATCAAATCAGTTGTCATCCATCATCCTCCTTATGGCAAAAGGTTTTGTGAGATACTTTTTATTTCTTTGGTACTTTTGGATATTTGCTTATCTTTTGATCTCCCTTGTTTCATCTCCTCATGGTTGCCACAATACTTTATATCATGGTGTGTTGTAAGTGGTGAAACTAGGGGCAAGGTATTGCTATTTTCTATCTTTTGGTGTTAGTCCTCTGCAAAGCTGGCGACAAGGCCTTGAGTTCCCATGAACCTTGGCAGGTCTTTCATGTTGCTATATCAAACTAGGGTGTGCTCTACAACATTAACACAATGAAATCCCTAAGTCCCGTTAGATGCATTTAGATTCATATTGCATTATGCATCTTTGCTCATGGAACAATGCTTATTTATCCCCTTTTCCCCCCTCTTTTCTCCCCATTCCCTTCTCATTTGTGTCTTTTTCGAGAAAATTTAACAAGGATTTCCTTTACATTAATTTCTCGAGGGGGAACAACCTCTTACTGTCGTTGCTTTGCCATGACATCTAAATTTGTCTGGGCAACTTATTTTATTTTCTTTGATGCAATGCCACTTGTGGTGTCACATCAAAGAGGGGAAAAATGTACACCTAAAAATCATTCATATTAATTAAATTTATTTAATTAATAATCTTTGTGACATCATAATTAGTTTTAATTAATTAATCATTATTTCCATATTTCTCTACCCATTTAATTATAAATATTTAATTAAGTTGGGTTCATTACCTAAAGTATTTAAATCTAATTTGAATACTCCCCTCTCTAATTTATTAAACTTATTTTAATACATGTCCCCCCATAAATCCCTTTTTGAATAGATCACTATTTATTTAAATTCATCCACATCCTAATATTCCTCTAAGCTTGGATTAATCTAAAACCAATTTGAATTAATCTAAATCCCTACCTAAAGCCTAGCCTACACCCATCACCTCATTTGCTAAACCTATTCTCCCACCTAATCACTCTCTTAACCTCACTTAATAAGTGATTCCTAAACTCATTAGAGCTAATGATTTTCTCACACATGTATGAGAAACTCTTCCCAAGGAAGCCACCAAACTTCCTTAAATGCTCTAACTCCTTAAAATTTTTTCCCCCACACTCTTCCCCAAAGTTTCTCACACATGTGTGAGCAACCTTGAGCAACTCAAACCTTAAATGCCCATCTTGTCTAAAATTGACCTTTCAAAATAGCTATCCCCTCTAGCCTATGTGTCTCCCATGTGGCTCCTATGTGGAGTCCACATAGGTGCCACCTCATCCAAGCCCTCTTCCTCCCTCCAAAAAATCTATAAATAGAGGCCCTTCCATGAGAAAATGTCTCTCTCATATCTTTCATTTTATGCATTGTTATCATGTTAGTTTAGCTCTAAAATTTCATAGCATTTTAGCATGTTAGTTCTTGTTCTTGATTCCAATCTTTTTTTTTGATCGGTAAAGGCCGAGGCCGGTAGTATATATATTTATATGATAAAAATATTTAAAATATACATAGAAAAGTAGTGTTTGAAACTAGTTAAAGATCTAAACAAGGGGAGCTGAAAATATGAAGCAACATAGCTCAGCCCCATATAACATCCAGATTCCACATAACCCACGACTGGGTATAGTCTAAAAAATCTGGATTCCAATCTAGATCGCATAGCATAATGTTAAATGGTTAATGAATCTTGGTTGTTTTCATGGCATTGTAGTTCCTTTTCAATCTAAATCATAGTATCATGCTTAATGGTAAATGAAACTTGCATATCATTTCTAGTCTTAATCTTCATCATTCACATCATTGGAACCCTTGTTGCAAGCTAGTTCTTCATACTAGTTTTGCACTATTTTGGGATCTCCTTTTGTCTTGCATTTAGGATTTAATAATCTTATCTTTCATTGGGGATCTTCTCATTGTGTTTTGAGAGCACATCCACATTCTCCAAAATGAGCAAATCAAATGAGGCCTGGGTGCTCTTGTTTTGACTCAATTAGATGTGGTGTATTTTAATCTTTTTCATATGATTGCATGCATGTTTTAAGCTAACATTTTCTTGTCTACGCATGCTCCCGATAGGTTAGGTTCATCGCATCCACACCTATCATCCTTCATGGGATTATCACAATCCTTAAGTAGTGCTCTAAACTCATTGAATTTTTTGACATAGTCTTGAATTGTGTCAAAATTACTAGGATCCAAGAAAAGTAGATCATCGTCAATTGAGAATCCCTTTTCTTCATCCACTTTACCATACAACTCTTGAAGTTTTTCCTAAGAACCCTTGGCATCCTTAAAGCTTGAAATGTGAAAGAAGACATCTTCATGAACACAACTCCTTATAATTCCTAATGCCATATTGTCTTTAATTTTCCAATCATTTTTTGCATTATCATCCACACTAGGACCAACGGGTTCTTTAATTTTTCCATCTACATAAATATTTAAACCCTTTTCCATTAGTTTACTCCATACTTTATCTTTCCATGTAGCATAGTTGTGTGAATTTAACAACACACATCTAGGTGAACCCATGATGCAAAACTGAAAGATCACAAGAGAGAAAGAGACACAAGAACAAAAGACACCCCCCCCAAATTCACTCAATCAAAGCCCCCCCCCAAAAAAAAAAATGAAAAAATGATGCTTTTGGCACTTTATATATAGTGCGTGTACAATTGCCACTTGCCAAAATGGGCCAAAGTGGACTTCTGATTTTGATGTTCACAACCACCTTAATGAGGCCAAATCAGACTCAAATCAATATTGCTCAAAATCAAATCAAGATCTAAGCATTATAATGATCATACAAGGCCAAAAAAGGACCTAGATCAGAAAGTGATATTTTTTCCCAAACAAGACTACAATCTTATAGAAAATGTAGAAAGTACTCAAAAAATTATACACTTTAAAAAAAATGACACTTGGAAAATGTGTCCATATGAGCTTGAATGAAGCCTTTGAAGTTTAAAAAATAGGGATTAGACATGCACAATCACCAAAATCTATAATTTATATCAAATTCATGTACCAAAATCAAAAAATAAAACCACCACTAAAAAGTTCAAGAAATTTTGGCAAAAAAAAAAAATTGCACTCAATTTGGAGCCCAGATGACCAAGTTATGGCCTCTTGAAGTTGGACTACAAATTAAAAATTGCAAATGGTCAAGGCTACTAAATTTTCAAAAATAATGATTGTACACTCAAATTGTGCACTTCTCTAAGTCATTACTACCAAGAGAATCCGTGAATGGGAAACCTTGAGAAAGTGACCTAGAGCTCTCTAGGCATGGAGTCACAAGGATGTGTATAGTGCTCTCAGTTAGAGCTATTGAAGCATGCAACCTTGCTAGTAAACCACACAATGGAAGATTCAAAGAGGCAAGGGAAAGAATGCCAATATCTTTAAGAATCAAGAATGGAAATGCAATGCAACTATGCTAAGAATGAAGATGCAAGTAAGCTATGGAAATGAAAGTATTACAAGCCTTACTAATTAAGCTATGTGAGCTAATCTAGAGCATAAAGGAAACTAAGCTAGATTCCATGAAAGCTTGAGCTAAGAATGCAAGAATGGAAGCTAAATGCAAGAAGATCTCCAAAGCTCCAAAGTCTCCAAGAAATCCTGCAGCATAATATTAGTATTCAAAGTTGGGATCCTAGAATGAGAAAAGAGCTCTTCTTTTAAAGGAATTGAAAAGGAATGAACCACAGAGATTAAGAGGAAAAAGATTTAATCAAGGGTGGAGCATGAAAGAGGAGCAATCCATGTGCACAAATCTCCTCAAATGAGAAAATAAAAGTTGACTTTTGTGTCCATATGAGACAAAAAGGCCTTTTCTTCTTTTTATAAAATAAGAATAATGCTTTATTTGTGCAACTTAGGATAAGAGGAAAAGTGGGGGCTTTTTATTTAATAAAAGGGGAGGAAATTTCTTTTAAATAAATAAGACTTTAGGATAAAATGGTTAGCCCATAGAAAATAATCGAATAAATGATAGAACTAGGATTTGATTAAGGAAATTGATATTGAATTGAAAAATGCTGATTCAGGAAATTGATAAATTGCTGAATGGGGGCCCAAAGTCTAGGCGACCATTTTAAGGTGCATACATTTGCCCCTTTTTGACTAATGTGAGTTTGATTTTGGATCACATGTGGTCAAAGAATGGAATTGAAATGTGAGATCGATTTGGGATCACAAAACAACCTAGATGTGTGTTCGACAGATGGGAACATATCAAGATAAAGATAAGCTGATAAAGATAAGATGAAAGACAAGACCAATATACCTGTAAATAGGAAATTGTCAAGTCTCAAATAAGAGATAAGAATCTCAAGCAAGGTTTGATTGAAAAAGCTGAATCAAAGTTTGAAGTTTGATAGGTATTGCCCCCTCAGAATCAAAATCAAAATCAGGTAGAGGAGAAATAGTAAATTGATAAATTTGATCAAATCACTAGAAATCATAATTGAAGATGAAAGATGATAGGATAACCATCAAGCAATGAAGATATGCCCCAGTTTGACTAGGTTTGACTGAGAAAGATATAGGATAAAGATGAAGTCAAACCTCAGAGAGATGAATCAAATGAAAATGAATGAAAGAGGAGAAGGTTGAAAGAGATGGGGATGAAGAAATGAAGATGCCCTAGCGAAGATCGAAAGATCAGGCCTCAAAAGGTCATCCAACTACGCAGAAGAAGGAGAAATTTTGAAATGCAATTTTGACTATCAAGATGAACTTGGATTTCAATTTCAATCTCAAAAATGGATCCAGGGCATTGAAATTAGTCAGGGGTGCAATTTTCACACAATTTTGAGATGTTTTGAAAATTGGTCAAAAAGTCAAAATGCTATAAAAGGGGGGTAAAAAGGTCATTTTCAAATTCATTTGTCTTTTGTGATTCCAAGAAAGAAAATGGCCCAACAAGTAGTGATTTTGATTCACACACATCAATTCGAGCATAGTTGGTTGCACAATTGACCTCCTCAGTATGGTGCCTCGGTAAGTTTTCAGAAAAAATCGCCCTTTGAGTCATTGTGTGATGATATTATTCACCTTCATGAAATTACAAGATTAACTAAGAACAACAAGAATTAGAGTGAGAACTAATCTAATCAATGCACAATTAATCTATCAACATCTCATGGATCTCTAAAATGGTAAATGAGGCTCTCAGCTATGATCCTCACTAGTGACACTCTAAAGATGAGAATTAAGCTATATGATATGCAATTAAGATCTATTCAATCAAATTATAGCTCTATTTGATGAACAATCTACTATGATCAAAGCAATTAAGCTATTAAAATTGACAAGTGAGTGGTGTGGATGCAAATTGCAAGAGCTTTGCTGCAATTCAAAGATATGGAATGGATCCTTAATGCCTCAAAATGCTTTCTACTTATAGGATTTTCCCAAGGGTAGGGGGTAGAGTGAGTTGATCATGGTTATGCTTGGGTAAGGTCAATTGGCTTTGCTTTGTCCATAAATGGGGGGACAAGGAGGGGAAAATCATTTAAATGGTTTCAAAAGGTTGGACCATTTCAACAAAAGTGAGTGATTTGTGTCCATTTTGTCTCCAATTTGCTTTGTTGAGGGAAATTATTATTTATTAATTAATTAAAGTAATTAAATTTAGCCATGAAGGGTAAGAGGTTCATTTTGATTTTTGCTTTCAACAACTATGTCATTAATTAAATTTAATCAATTTCTTAGTGTTTTTCCCCTTTTCAAGCTTTATTTAATCATTTAATCATTTAATTGAATTTTCCTTTGATTTGAATTGCCTTTGTTCCATTTATTGATTTTTTGTGCTATTTTGATGATTTGTTGCACCTTTTTATTGATTTAAGCCTTTTGCCAATTTTCCATGTCTACAGTCATTAATAAGCCATTTATTGCATTTTAAAACATGTTTTTAATTGTTTTTAAATATTCCAAATTTCACGTGTGTGAAAGTTCATACGATACTTATAAAGTATCGCACCCCTTTGATACTATTTATCATGTGATAGTTCACGGGTCCACAAAGTATCGCACAGGTGTTCAATCTAGTATCGCATGATACCCAATGAAACATCATGTGATCCTATGCAAACTATCATACTCAAAAATATTATCGCACTGTTATTGAGGAAAGTAGCACATGATACTTTATCAAAAAATACTATCACACTAGTGTAATAGGAAATATTGCATGATTTAAATTTTGAGCAATATGACATGGGTCTAGACAATTTTTGCATTTAAGAATTATTTGTACTAATTTTAGACATCCATCATGATATGTTCTGACATCTAGTTTGGGGTTATGGCTTGCAGGAGAATTTCCTGGTACTGATCATTAGAGTGCTGAGAGTGACTAGACTACGCTGCGTGAGAGATCTCGATACTCTTGGTAGGGATGACCTCATTAGCATGGGATTCAGGTTTCTACTAGATATGCCCCATATTCGAGCAGATCACAGGCTACTGACAACATTGGATGAGAGGTGGCATAGTGAGCACAACACCTTTCATCTACCTACCGGAGAGGTGACGATCACCCTAGAGGACATCTATCAGATCCTCCGAGTATCTAGCCATGGCGATCTAGTGAGTATAATCATGTTTCTAAATGTGCATAGATGTAAAGTTTCCATATGATAGAAATTGACATGAGTTTTTTGGTTAGATATATGTATGTTTAGTTCTTCATGTTTTATGATATAGACTCATGTTTTTGAAAATGATCTCTTTATTATATAGATATGATGATAAGATTAACCCCTTGTTGTGATAGGAAAATGATGTGATGTGAAAGACAAGGAGTGAAAGACATGATCGAGAAAAAGTGAAAGGTGAGCATAGTTGACCAATAAGTCCATGAAAGATAAAAGGAGAGCTCTCTCCATATGCAAGATGCAAAACTAAACTATCATGAACCTAAGAATGCAAGCTACTATGAAAAAGTGGTTTACTTGCAAGGTTACAAAGCTATTAGACTCTAATATTCATCATCGAGCATTATTGGTAGCGTCGCAAGATCATACAATGCACACTAGTATAACTATGTGAATCTGAATATGATCTATATCAGATAGGTATGTGGGAATCCCACCTAAGCATCAAAGACATATAGGTCAAGATGACTAGTGCAGTGAGGTTCCCTAAGTTTGGTATAGCAAGATTATGCTCCCATCGAGACTCAAGAAAGTCAAGATGACTATAAGCATGCACTTGCGAAAACAGTCAAGGATAATACCTTGTAGACCCTAATGTCAAGTGGAACAAGCATAAATGCTAATGACAGTTAGGACCAACAAAATATACCCACAAGCAGAAAAAGAAATAAAACATGTCCTAATGCCCCCAGTCTTCTAGCTCGACATCATCAAAAACTATTAGGGAGAGAACACTCATCAAAGAAATCATCATAGACAACACACAAAGAAATAAAGTCAAACAAGTCTCAGTGAGTTGAGTGTTTAAGTGCGTGTGTGTAGGTCATAGAGTCAAACTTTGAGTATCACATCTGCCAGTGGAAAATATCATATCATGCTAGACTACGGGTAAGATATCTGATAAGTGTT
The DNA here is from genome assembly GCA_027943335.1 of Chamaecyparis obtusa. NCBI lineage: Eukaryota > Viridiplantae > Streptophyta > Pinopsida > Cupressales > Cupressaceae > Chamaecyparis > Chamaecyparis obtusa. The sequence continues at coordinate 26,603 of BSBK01014929.1, read as the reverse complement.
GAGAAACACTTGATGCTAGGGTAGTGTTGAAAAACACAGTTGGGGTGGTGTTGAAAAACACTATTTTCAAGATGTCCTAAAGACCAACGCATCCTAGAGACCAAAGCTAACATAGTTATGCCCCCCAGACAAAGACAAAGACCAATTCCAAACCAAGGCAACAAGGACAAGGCATGATGGAGAAATGCTAAGTGTCGAGGACGCAAGCTTAGAAACAAGGGTGCAAAGGCCTCAAGTAGCGCCTATTTCCAAGTTTTCACCACTTGGAGATTTTTTGATTTTTTCAATTTTTTTGTATTTTTGCTACCAAGGCACCTATTTCCAGGTTTTCACCAAGGCACTTTTTCTATTTTTTTGAATTTTTTGCAATTTTTTGATTCTTTTGTATTTTTTTAGGACTTTATATGCTTTTTAGGATTTTTTCAGCATCATATATGAATTTTTTTGGAATTTTTTCAGGATCAATAAATATGTACAAAGGATGCCCCCAAATAGAACATGCATCATGGATAGAACTTCTTTAGGTGCAAGATATTGATAGGATCAGGGAGCTATTCTCCCTCTTCAGTAGATAACAAGTAAGCACTTATTCCAAAAGCAGCAGTAATGATGTATGGTCCAAGCCAATTAGGTTCAAATTTGCCCTTTTTCTCTCTATGTTGTTGGTTCTTAGGGTTTTCTCGGAGGACAACATCTCCCACTTGAAATTCTCTAGGGTGAACCTTCTTATTAAATGCTTTGGACATATGCTTTTGGTAGACCCTCATATGATCAAATGATGCTTTACGCTTCTCATCCAGAAGTTCTAGCTCTTGGAGTCTCATGGTGCGGTAGTCTTCATCTATAACTAGAATTTGAGGGAAACTCTAAGGGAAGGAATCTCCACCTCTAAAGGTAACACTGCTTCAGCACCATAAGTAAGGGCAAAAGGAGTAGCCCCAGTTGGAGTATGAATACTCATTCTATAGGCCCACAAGGCCAAATTTATCTATAGATGCCAATCTCTACCATTCTTGTGAACTGTTCTATGGAGAATTTTGAGAATGGTTTTATTCAAAGCCTCTGCTTGTCCATTTCCTTGCGGGAAGTAAATGGAGGACCAATGTTGTTTTATCTTGAATTTCTTGTAGAGTTGTTTAAGGCCCTTATTTTTGAACTGATCTCCATTGTCAGTGATTATTTTAGAAGGCACTCCATACTAACAGATGATATGGTTTAAAATGAATAGAGAAACTGTCTTGCCTGAGGCAATAGAAAGTGGAACAACTTCTACCCATTTGGTAAAGTAGTCAGTAGCAGTGATGATAAATTTGTGTCCACCTTATGAGTTGGGATGAATTTGCCCAACAAGGTCAAAGGCCCAGTGATGAAATGGCCAATGAGATATAGATGGAATAAGCTCCCTGCCTGGAGCATGTATCAGGTTACCATGTTTCTGACACTTTTCACATGATTTAGCAAAAGCTATTGCATCTTTTTGCATGGTAGGCCAATAGTACCCAGCCCTAAGCAACCTTCGGGCCATGGCAAGACCATTAGAATGTCCTCCAAAAATGCCCTCATGAATGTCAGCTAGCACTTGATCAGACTCATCCTTTTCCAAGCACCTAAGAAGTGTCCCATCTAAACCCCTCCTATATAGATCACCAAAGATAAGGGTGTGGTGAGAGGCATTTTAGGTTAAGTTTCTTTGTTCAGAATGGTTGAAGGTTTCAGGAACAATGCCATCATGGATATATGAGTAAATAGCACCATAGCGGGATGACTCATGGCCAACAAGGATACAAACTACTTGGCTTTCTTGGGAGTCATAGATAGGATAGTGTAGCTCTTCCACCAGGAATTTGAATCTAGACTCATGCTGTTCTAGCTAAAGAAGTGAAGCCAAAGTAGCCATAGCATCAGCTGCTTTATTCTCTACTCTAGGGATTTGTTGAAATGTAACAAAGGTGAAATATCATCTCAATGAATCAACCATTTTCTTATAGGGTACCAGTTTTTCATCTTTTGTTTGGTATTCTTCATTAACTTGGTTGATTATTAATTGCTAATCCCCATAGATATGCAGCTCCGTGATTCTCCATTCTATTGCCAGTTTTAGTCCATTTGTCAAAGCCTCATACTCAACAATGTTATTTGTACATGGGAACAATAGTTTGTAGGACTTAGGAATTGTGTACCCATGAGGAGAAACAAATAACACTCCAGCTCCTGAACTGTTTTGCATAAAAGAGCCATCAAAGAACATCTTCCATGTTCTTGTAGTCATGTACATTATGTGCTCATCTAGAAATTCAACTTGAATAGGCATGTTGTCTTGAATTGGGAAATCAACCAATTGATCTGCAATGGCTTGTCCTTTTATAGCTTTACGCTCAACATACTCTATGTCAAATTCTGATAAGATCATCATCCACTTAGCAAGTCTACCTGTGAGGGCAGCCTTACCAAGCAAATATTTGAGAGGATTAATCTTTGCAATGAGGTGTATTGTATGCGCAAGCATGTAATGTTGCAACATTTGGGAAGCAAACACCACCGCAAGACAATATTTTTCAATACTAGTGTAATTAACCTCATATGACACGAGAGTACGACTGATATAATATATAGCTCTTTCTTTTCTAATATCATCAAGTTGAGCTAATAATGCCCCCAGGGAAGATTTTGTTGCTGAAACATACGATATGAGTGGTTTTCCTGGGATAGGAGGCATTAAGATTGGAGGATTAGCAAAGTATTGCTTGATTTGGTCCATGCTTTTCTGACAATCCTCATTCCAGACACATTTAACCCCCTTATGCAAAGTCTTATTAAACGGTTGAGCTCTATTGACTAGTTGTGAAATGAACCTCCTTATAGATTGAAGACATCCCTAGAGACTCCTCATTTGGCTAATGTTTTTGGGAGGTGGCATATCTAAGATTGCTTGAAATTTCTCTGGGTGCACCTCTATTCCTTTGGCTGAAATGATAAACCCTAGAAGTTTTCTAGAGGTGACTCCAAATGCACACTTTTTTGGATTTAATCTTAGTTGAAACTACTCCATGCGACCTAGAATGACTTCCAAATCTCCTAAGTGTGTATCCATTTTTTTAGATTTAGCCAAGGTGTCATCCACATAATCTTCCATATTCTTATGCATCATGTCATGAAAGATAGTTGTCATAGCTATTTGGTAAGTAGCTCTTGCATTTTTTAATCCAAATGGCATAACGTTCCAGCAATAGGTTCCCCATGCACAAGTGAATGCAGTCTTTTCCTAGTCTTCAAGAGCTATTTTAATCTGATTATATCCAAAAAAACCATCCATCAATGAATAGATCTCATAACCCGCGGTCATGTCCACTATCATGTCTATGTTTGGGAGTGGAAAATCATCCTTTGGGCATGCTTTATTAAGATCTCTAAAATCTATGCAAACGTGAATGGATTTGTCATGCTTTGAAACTGGTACAATATTGGATATCCATTCGGCATAATGAATGGCTCTTATAAATCTTGCACTGAGGAGTTTTTCTAGTTATGCTTTGATGAGAAGAGCTATGTGAGGATGCATTTTCCTCAATTTTTGTTTCACTGGTTTTATACCTGGAGCTATCGACAAGTGATGCATAATGAGATTAGTGTCCAACCCTAGCATGTCTAAGTAAGTCCAAGAAAAATTAATCTTCTTGCTCTGTAGGAACTTGGTATTTTCTTCTTTTTCTTGTGTTGATAGAGATTGAGCCAAATGCACTATTTGTGGAGCCTCCTCTATACCCAAATTAACTAGCTATGTAGGCTTGACAAGCACTGAAGATCTATCTTGAAAGTAACTTGGGAGATGATCAAGTACCTCATCCTTAGGTGCCTTAGAGAGGTTTTCACCCTTGGATACGTCCTTTATTTTTACTTTTTTAGGTTTTGACACCGTCACACAGTGGTTTTTTCCATCAGAACTCTTATTCTTTTTTTCTTTTCTTTCATTTTGTGACTAAGGTACTTGATATCTGGTTCTGTCATGCTTGTAGTTGGTTCACTAGTGGAAGAGACTATGGGCTCAAGGGCATTTAGGTAACATGTTATCTCATAGTCATTTTGGAAAGTTAAGAGATGAGGCTCTTGGTAGCATTGAGACCAATCAATTAGGTGGGGATTGGCAAGAGGTAGGTCAATGATGGGTTCAATATTGTGTATACATATGGTATCATCTCTGGTGATTGCAGAGTTAGGGTTTGTCAAGTATCCCTCTAAGGTACCCAAATCAGGATTTATCCTACCAAGTGAAGCATCATCCACTAAAGCGACTTGCGGATTCAAATCCTCTAATCCTACACTAGACTCATTAGCTACCTCAGGTTGGGAACTATATGTATGGATGATATCAACATCCATGTCAACTGTAGAAGAATTAGAGAGAGATTCCCATTCATACTCATGTGAGTCCACATCTAAATATCAAATGGGATGTTTACACCAAGTATATTTATGACATCTAGATGTGGAAGCTATAATGTCACTAAGGGTAACACCTTCTTGAACACCATTCATGTTTTGATGTTCTTGAATAGGATCTTCAATAGCGAATTCCTCTTGTTCTAGGCCTAAAACTATTGTATGGGTAACTGGAGTATCTGAATCTCCCCAAAGAAGACTAGTGGAAGGGACCCAATCTTCACACATGTCTTGTTGGTTTGTCAAATTGGGCATATACTTTGTTCCATCCTCACTATCTATCTCACCAAGGATAGGGACAGGGTTCTTGTTCTAATTTTTGAAACCCAGGCCAACCATTTTTTTAGACCTGCGATAAAAAAGATCATGATTAAGAGGTTTAGCTCTAGCATCTAATCTGTGACTGAGAGGACCATGACCTGAATAGCCCATACTTTTGACGAGAGTGTACCCTCTTCCATAGGCCTTAGGAGAGGGAGAGAAGTTCTCATTATGAATGTATTTGTCTTCTCTATAGATCTAGTCCTTGACAACCACCTCTTCTTTTTCATCCTAGATAGGCACTGAGGACTCTACAAATGTACCAAACAAAGTCATTGCTAAAGATGAAGGTCTCATCTCTTGTGAAGGTTTTCCATAGGATCTAGGTGAGACTAACAGTTTTGTAAAGGAGTCAAGTTGATAACCCCCCCATACCAAGGTCTATGGACTTGAACTTATTCTTGCACTGTGCTAGAGTTGCATCAAAATCCTCTGCTTCTCTATTGAGAGGAACGCGAGTCCTTGCTGAAATTGCATTTATAGATAATGTGCTATCCCTGGGTATACAGACTTCTACTCCATTGTAGGGGAACTTAACACATTGGAGGTAGGTGGATGGCACTACTTGCATGTCATGGATCCATGGTCTACCAAGTAGGGTATCATATGCTAGAGGACCATCATCAACAATTTGGAACAAAATATCCTTTTCAACAGGGCCAATCCTGACAGGAAGGACGACCAACCCTTGAGAACTTCTCTCAGTCTCATCATAGGCTTTAATGGTAATTTTCTTCTGGGTATCAATAACTTGCTCAGAATAACCCAGTACCTTCAACAGACTCAAAGAACAAATGTTGAGCCCAACACCCTCATCAATCAACATGCGCCTAACACGGGTCTTGTGAATCATGACTTCGATACGAAGGGAAAGATTATGCAGATGGCTCAAAGATTTGTCATCTTCTTCTGAGAATGTTAGGTAATGAGGGCTAGAAAGGTGGTTAACCATGTTCTAGAATTGGTCAACATCTATGTTGTTAGGAACATTTGCTACATGCAAAACATCCTCAAGGATTTGTTTATGTCTTGGAGACAATTCTAAAAGCTCAAAGATTGAAATCTAAGCTAGCATTCTTTGTAGTTGATCAATAAGGTTATAGTTCAATTGAGGACTGACAACTGATTTGGTGGTGACAATCTTGGATGTCACTTGCTTGGGTTTGCTGGACTGATTGGAACTAGGACCTCTAATAACCACATGACCTTGGCTTTGACTTCTTGTGACAACGTTAAGATCTTGGGATGACCTTTGAGAGTGAGGACCCCCAAGAACCACCACTGGTTCTTCATCAAATATAGGAGGAGAGCCCACATCATAACCATAAGGATCTTTGTCCCTCATCATGTTGACATTTTTCTCCACAACCTCAAGCATATTGACCATGTTTTCTATAGCTGTGTAGGTATAGTTGATTTTGGCCTTCCCATTCTTGGGTTTAGAGGTTTCCCCCTTTTCATATTTAGGCAAAGGATCCTTGAATGCCTTGTGGTCTACATTGGTGTTCAACCCATCAATTTGAAGTTTGCCACTCTTAATAAGATCCTGAATAATGTGCTACAATTTCCAGCAATGTTCGATGTCATTTCCAATGCCATTGTGGAATTTGTAGAAAGCTTTTTCATTCTACCAATGTGGCTTAACGTTAGGTATGTGGAAATTTGCTAGATCTTGCGGTTGTGCAAGGTTATTGGTAATGAGCGTCTTGAAAACATCCTCATACGAGTCACCCAGTTTAGAAAATTGTCGCCTCTCCTTTTTGGGCTTATCTTGATACTTTGGTTTATGCTCTTGTTGGTTGGAGGATGTGTTGAGCTTCATAGCTTGAACTGCACTAGAAAAATGAAGGACTCCTTGATCCTTGGGTTGAGAAGAGTCCACAACTCCGTCATTGACTACTTGCTTGTTCTTGTTCCAGTGCGAGTGCTTGCCTTTGTCCTTATTAGAGTTGTTAGTATTTTGACCGTTGTTATTGTTATGTTTGGTCAAAATTCCTTTCTCTTTCAAGGAATCCTCAATTTGACATGCGGTTTCAACCATAGTGTCAAAGGAATCAAAGACCATCTTTCGAACCTCATATCGCATTTCAGACACCAAATTGCTAACAATGATATCAATCCTCTCATGCTTAGGAATTGTCCTAGACTAGCAAGAGCACAATCATCTCCATCTTTGTAAGAAGGTTAAAAAGGATTCCCCTTGGTTCTGCTTCAAATTGCACAAGTCTAGCATAGTGACTAATCTTGACAAGTTGTATGCAAAATGTTGAAAAAATCTGTGGACAAGTTCTTTGAAAGTTTTGATGGGAGGGGTTATGTTGGTAAACCACTCCATGGCTTGGCCCTTGAGACTCCTCGAAAACAATCTCATAAGATAGGAGTCATCTTGGTGAAATTCAAAACTCATGATGCAGAACTGATGCACATGATCACGTGGGTCGCCATTGCCATCATACTTGTCATATTGAGGAATTTCAACTTTTCTAGGAAAATCTTTCATACTCACACTTTTTTCGAAAGGATTGGGACAAATAGAGTCAAGTGAAAAGGAAATCTTAGGTGCCAACACCTTTTCCATCATACGCTTGAGTTGTTTGATCTCCTCTTCTTGGGATGGACCTTGTTTCTTGATTTTTCTATCCACATCAAAGTTGTAAGGGACTTTGGCGCCCTTGTTGATCAACCTCTCCAAGAACTTATCCTTGTTTTGATCTAGATACTTCTCCAAATATTGTTGGAATAGTGGCTCTTGTTGCATCCTCATAAAGTCTTGATCATGAAAACTTGCACTACTTCCTCCATGTTGAGAGCCATGATGAGCTCATTGGGAGGGTTGTCTCGAGTTCCTAGGAGGTGTTTTTCTCCTATGTTGTGAAATATTTCTTGCTCTAGGACTAGGAGATCTTGAAGGGGTTCTTGACCACCTTCTGCTTCTTGGGGTTTCTGAGGGAGTAGATGGTGGAGAGTTGTTTCCACTGCTAGTACCCCTATTATTGAATTGGTCATTGAGTTGTTGGGCTAAAAGCCTATCTTGTTCTTCTTGAAATGCTTTTCTTTTCAATTCTAACAAGGCTTGTTGCTCCACCTCTAGGAGTCTAAACCTTTCTTCTTTAGTGGCTTTTTCATCCAAAAAGGCTTTCTTTTCGCATTCAATTCTTTTAAGCCTTTCATTCACATACCTTGATGTTGTTTTAAGTAGAGAGTTGGGCCTTGAATGTTTGAACAAGTCGTTAGTAAATGCTGCATTCACATGAGCATCACAAGATTCATTGTTATGGTCTTCATGTTGTGACTGTGCATCTTGGTGAGCTCATCCATAATGTCTTTCAGCTTTCTGATGGGCATCTAAATATCTTGAGTTGATAGGGGGTGATTCTGGTTGATTGTCATCACCAAATAGCATGTTATCCCTATGTCTCTGGAAAATGTCATCAAGATTTTGATCCATCGCTTCTCTCTCCTTTCTAGTCATGGTGTAACTCATGTCCATATCTAATTGAGAAGGTGCTAAAGAGGTACTCAACTCACTAGGATTGCTCTTTGGGTCAAACCAAGCTTCGGACTCGCTCCTAGGTGATTGATCAAAGATAGGCTCTTTTCCCTTTTGCTTTTGATGAGTTTGGACTAAGGGTAACTGATCAAAGACAACTTGAGGTCATTTTCCTTGACTGAATTGGTACCTTGTCGTAACTAACATGAAAGAAAAAGACCCTTGGTGATAAGATGACCCTACAAAATGTCGATACTAAACTAGGATAGTAAAAGTGTTCAATTGTCCAAAAAAGAGATGGTGAGATAGAAAGCTGCAAAAAGTGTAAACCAACACTGCCATAGAGGTGTCTAATAAAAGGATAAGTATCCTAACACATATGAATCAAGAGGATGGATTTACCCAAAATATATTTTGATTGAAATTGAATTTATATGGAAGTGAATTTGGACAAGAGACTACTAAGACTCTCCAAGTGTGTTACCAAAGAATCTAAAGGTTTACTTTTTCAACAAGGATGACTTCTAACTTACTGATTCCAACTAAGATCACTTGTGAAATCAAAGAATACTAACTCAACGGGTTAAAACACAGGAACCTAAAGGTACAAACAAGTTTCCAACTGCAAGGTAAGAGACCTACTAAAATCTAGATCGACCAAAGAAAGACTGAAAATGGCATAAATCAGACAGATAGCAAAAAGACTCTATGTGACAGTTTCCAGGAAAATAGAATGATACAATCTTTCAAAATGATATTTCGCATGAAGCAGTGTGATAGTTTCCAGGTAGCCTGTGCAATAAAATCCAGGCAAGCTGTGCAACAATTGTGCAACAATGAACTATCACACAATGAAACTTAGTACAGTGTGCGATGATATTTTAGGATTGTACGACTCTTAACCATAGAATGCTTAAATTTTAGTTTTAAAGGCAATTCGATTGATGTTTCAGTCTGATGGTTATATTTTTTGATTTCAAACATAGTACTAGTGGTAATCAGACAAGTTTGCAAATAATAGGTGATCAAACATGTCATAAAACACTTGCACAAGGGCAAAAGCAACCTTGCCAAGACAAGCAATTGTGATATCAAAGCAAAGAAAATCCTATGAATGCTACTGTGATGTTTGATGCTTGAGAATGTTTGCATGGGTAGATCACAACGAGAACACTTCAAGCACTTAATAGCCTAAAAATACAAAGGCTCAATACTTCAAAACTTGGCCCACACTTGATGTTCCATTGTCTCACACAAAGTGGTTGCCCACAATAGATATTGGCATTGTCGTGGAAGTGCCAATGGCACAACCAAAGGAACACAGATGGTGAGTAATCTTGGGGTGATCCGAGTTAGTCCACTAGGATCAATCCTTGCACCAAGAAGCTAAGCAGAAAAATAGGGTGGCTTCTATCTATGGTTCTTAGTAAGGGCTTCCATTCGTAATACCCCTCTTGCTCCCCAAAGGGACTCCTTACCTTGCGGCAAGTAACGGACCTCGCGGCCACAAGAGTACCTTAAGCATTCTTTCCTAGCATTTTCCTCATGGTTACAATCTCACAAGTACTCACACCAAGCGAAGACAAGTACTACATCTACCAAGGTTTTGTGTCCTTGATAGCCTTGAGGTTATAGTGGGTCGGAATAGCTGGTGAAAAGCTTGTCCCCACTTGGGTCGTTCCTCTTGATTGCTCAAGAGCAGGCCCGCTAAAGGATTCTAAAACAAAACAAAGAGTGGATCAACCTTTGAGTTTCAAGATTTCTGGTTCACCTCAAGGGTGAAGAGCATACTCTCCTAGCTCAGAAATTTCTCCCAAACACTCCAAGCAAAGGTTCAATTACCCTCTTGCCTTCAAAATCCAAAGATGGGTCAAGATTTCTGTTTCACCACAAGGGTGAAGAGCATACTCTCCTACCACCAAAAGATTCCTACAACAAGATATTAAGTACCTATGAAAAGAAACAACTAGTATATGCCATACTTAAAATGAAAGCAATAAACAAGCACTTGATTTGTTTTTATGCTTTGGGAAGCCCTACAAAAACAATTAGTAGCCCTTATGCATTTGGAGCTTTGACATGTGTTCTTTTGGAAAATATTCAAGCAATAAGAGCACCTACAAGCACAACTTGTTAGCCCTACAAAGGTTAGCACAATAAAATCAAGAATAATCTGCAAATAAACCTCTCTTCTACCACAAAAAATCAGAAACCCGAAGCAAATAAATCAAATCTTGCAAAGAAATGTCCAAAATTACTCACTGCCAGGCTTGTGTGATAGTTCTATCAGAGAAAGAATCATACGATACTTCTTAGTATACTGGTGTGATACTTTCTCTTTGTATGATACTCCGTGCTACCTGCATGCAACAGAGTATAAAACACTGGTGCGACAAAGTCCTGTATAATCAAATGATACTTTTACTGGAAAAGTATTGCACGGGTATGTAATAAAATATCATATGATACTGGAAAACTATCGCATGATAATCTGTTAGAAAAACAAACAGCCGAAATAGCAAGCAAAAATGATGACAAAAAATTGACAGAAATACATAAAAAGAAGGACAAACAAGAGTGTTCTGCCCCACGGTGAGCGCCAAAAATGTACACTCAAATTGTGCACTTCTCTAAGTCATTACTTCCAAGAGAATCCATGAATGGGAAACCTTGAGAAAGTGACCTAGAGCTCCCTTGGCATGGAGTCACAAGGATGTGTATAGTGCTCTCAACTAGAGGTATTGAAACATGCAACCTTGCTAGTAAACCACACAATGGGAGATTCAAAGAGACAAGGACAAGAATGCCAATATCTTCAAGAATCAAGAATGAAAATGCAATGCAACTATGCTAAGAATGAAGATGCAAGTAAGCTATGGTAATGAAAGTATTACAAGCCTTACTAATTAAGCTATTTGAGCTAATATAGATCATAAAGGAAACTAAGCTAGATGCCATGAAAGCTTGAGCTAAGAATGCAAGAATGGAAGCTAAATGCAAGATCTCCAAAGCTCCAAAGTCTCCAAGAAATCCTGCAACATAATATTAGTATTCAAAGTTGGGATCCTAGAATGAGAAAAGAGCTCTTCTTTTAAAGGAATTGAAAAGGAATGGACCACGGAGATTAAGAGGCAAAAGATTTAATCAAGGGTGGAGCATGAAAGAGGAGCAATCCATGTGCACAAATCTCCTCAAATGAGAAAATAAAAGTTGACTTTTGTGTCCATATGAGACAAAAAGGCCTTTTCTTCTTTTTATAAAATAAGAATAATGCTTTATTTGTGCAACTTAGGATAAGAGGAAAAGTGGGGGCTTTTTATTTAATTTTTTTAGAAAACTACCTGCTTGCCTCATGTCTTGTCATGATTTGGTGACCTAGTGGTTGATGTGGCACTTTCTTCCATGTGTCACTCTATGATTTGCTGATGTGTCTAATGTGGTAGTTACAAGGTGTCAATGACATGTGTCCTGCATGAGATTTGCTACTTATGTGGTGACTGAGGTGTTGCGAGATGAGCTAACTCAAGCTTGGGCTTGAGCTCAAAGTGGTGGTGGTGGGTGGGAGGAGGTGCACCACTCTGGGTGGTGGTGATGGGCTGGTGCTGGGCGACGAGGATGTGGGACTTTAGTCCTAAATTCACTGCAGGATGAGTATTTTTGTTTTTAAAAACAAAGCTCTACAATAATGAAACTAAAGGACCTCCCCGACTTGTGTGGAATGGTCAGAGGTGGAGTTTGATGGTTGTGTACGGTGTGACTTAGGTTAGTGGTTGGGATGTGGTAGCTTGTTCCACGTTGTTTGATTGGATTTGATTGTGTCATGCTAACATAGCCTATAGAATTAAATTTGACAAAATAATGATAAAAATAGGGGTGGGGACCCCAACAAAACCCCAATTTTTGCAAAGATAAAAAATTTGATGGAAAAATAATATCAAATATGACTAGGAAAAAAAAGTTATTTTCAATTTTTCTAAAATTCTTTTGGATCTGTACCGTCAAAATTGCAAATCAGACTGTCCAAATCTGATTTGCAATTTTTTTTGCCTCAAATTTCACTTTTGCCCAAGGTAGGCACATTTATAGTCAAAATTCATCGGAATGACCACCCAAATGCAATGGTGGGGTCCTTTTGCTTTTTTGCTAGCTTTGTTGCCCCTAGTTTGGGTAGTTCACTATTGTTGGTCTTTTTTGTTATCTATGCTTTATATTTTCGATCTATTGAAACTTAAGCTGTAAAGGGTTTCGAGTCCCTTCAAAACCTATTTTTCCAGTAATTAGAATGCAATGGTGGGGTCATATCTTTCTCTAGATGCTCCCACAAGTTTCTGCACCTCTAGATCTAAATCATGGCCCTCCAAAAGTTGAAGCAAAAAACTCTCCAATGACTATGCAATGAAATGTTTTATGGCTCTGATACCATGTAAGAATTTGGCTAAGGCAAAGAATGAAATGCCAAGATCTAGAAGCTCAATAGATAACACACCAAGAGAGACAAAATGATATGATCCTCTAATGACAAGATTCAATTATGATCAATAATCAAATGATAATGGATGCGATCAATACATCTATCAATCCATTAATCAATACAAGTACAATGTATGAGTGCTGGAATATATGAGCAATGCAATAAGACTACATGATAAGGAGATGATAAGCTATCAATAACACTAGGTGGAATCACATCTCCACCAAAGGTGGATCATCCTCCATTGTACATTAAAGTATGTGAAACATGTGCAACAATGAGAGGATGATAATGCGATAAGAGAACTAAAGGTGGATCTCACACCTAAAGTAGAAATTATCCTACACCATGTGCTAAAATAAAATGCAAAATCCTAGGTGTCTAAATGAAAACTAATATACAAATTCATTATCCTAAGTAAAATTAAGTAAAGTGTAATTAGTGAATACTTAATTAAACCAACACAACAAATACAAATCATCAAATGTGTGCCAAGATCTACAATCCACACTAGGAACCTTCTGAACATGTTATCTCCTCTAGTCAACCCCAAATAGGTTTTCACAAGATCACATGCCACATCTGACGTAACCATGATCCCAGTGACCCAAGAATCTCACAAAATATTCCCCCAGGTGTCTTTTATCAAGCCTCAAGCTCACATACCACAATTCATGCTCGCATCCAAGTTATCTTGAAAACTCAGAGTCCATCTCTGTCATTATTATCCATCACCACATTGTAATTAGTCTCTACCAAATCATCCATAACTTATGAAAACAAAAAGATAATGATCTTCCACCTTAGACATAAGGTCTACACTCATCCTTCTTCACAAATCTAAGCTCATGTACCCTAAAATTATGTACATTATCCGTACCACCCTTTCAGACCTGCCTATTTTTATCATAAGAAGTATGTATGAGACTCCTAATGAAATGAGCTAAAACATATGTTGACATAAATGAAAAAAAAATAATGTCAACATCTCAAACAACAATAATTCTAACAATCTCCCCATTTGGAATTGATGTCAATATTTGTGAAAAAACATCAACCCAAAAGACCTTCTCAATATGCTTCCCCTAACACAGTAAGGGTTTTTCACCTATAACACTCCCCATTTGACATCAATGGAAAAGGGTGCCAAAGGTCTTCTTCTTCTCCATCTTTGCACATCCCACCCCTACAAGGGGCATCTTTTTCAAATCTTCATACCTGCAACAAATCAGGGGCACAATCACCTAAATATGCTCTGTTATGTTCTTGCAACCACTCCCCTCGAGGAGTAGTATCCAAGCATCTAGCTTGGAAAGTGATAAAGCTCTGAGAGCCACTGGGATAATGCATCCTTGCATCATCTAGTTCTCACAAGGAGGGGTTTTCAACCCAAGCATACCTCTAAGGTACTAAAAAACATATTTTGGCAAGAGTTTAGTGAATATGTCTACTATCTACTCCATTGTATTGATGTATTCCAACCTGACCTCCTTCTCTAAAACCTTGTCCCTTAGGAAGTGATATTTGATTGAAATATGTATGGTCTTAAAATGCATCACTGGATTCTTTGACATGTTTACTGTACCTGTATTATCACAATGTATTACAACATCCTCTTCAAGGCTTACCTCAATGTCCTTCAATATTTTCTTCATCCACATAATCTATGTACAATTTATGGCGATGACTACATAATTTGATTCAGCAGTAGGTTGAGCTATACAATCCTATTTTTTCTCAACCAAGAGACCAACCTTTTTCCAAGGAAAAAAGATCCTCCACTAGTGCTCTTCCTATCATCCACACTTCCTGGCCAATCTACATTGGTATAAGCACATAATGTGAAATTATTATATTTAGCATAGCATAAACCATATGCCATTGTTCCTTTTAGATATCTAAATATCCTTTAAAAAAAAATAAAAATGAGTCTCCTTAGGATCAACTTGGAACCTCGCAACAATTCCAACTACACTTTCTATGTCTGGCCTAATATGTGTCAAGTAATACAAACCTCCAATCATGGACCTGTACTTAGTCTGAAAAAAACTTTTAGATTCATCAGTAGAGGAAAGCTTACACCCAATCACCATAGGTGTCTCCATAGGTTTACAATCCTCCATTCCAAACTTCTTTAGTATCTCCTTAATATACATGGTTTATGAGATGAAAATGCCATGTTTATTTTGAGTTATTTGTAGGCCAAGGAAGAATTTCATTTCACCAATCATTGAAATTTCAAAATCACTTTTCATTTCTTTAGAAAACTTATTGCTCATCTCATCATTTCCTCCAAAGATAATGTCACCCACAAACACCTCAAAAATCAAAATACCATATGTATTAGCTCTCAAATATAAGTTACTATCTGCACTACCTTTTTTGAAACCAAGGTACAATAAATACCTATCAAGCCAAGCATACCAAGCCCTTGGTGCCTTCTTTAGTCCATAAAAATCCTTCTTCAACATGCAAACCATGTCACCATCTTCTATTAAAGGAAATCCATCAGGCTGCTCTATGTATACTTCTTCCTCAAGATCACCATTTAGGAATGCAGACTTCACATGCATCTGATATACCTTGAAATCTTTATGTGTTGCATAAGAAAGAAATAATCTCACTACCTCTAACCTTGTAATAGGTGAAAATGTTTCTTCAAAGTCTATAACTGATTCACCTCCCCTCTATGTAAGCCTCCAATGAGCATATTAAGATTCTTATAGCTAAAATGGAAGCTACCCCCTGTGACAAAGCTAAGGAGAAAACTACTTATGAGCTGGAGGTCACCCTGGACCTTAGACAAAGAATGTGTACAAGGTCTAGCATGAGGAAAAGAGCCACCATGACTTCCCCTGAAGATCTCATCCAGATCAAGGAAGCGGCTGACAAAATTGACCATCTGGAGGTGCAAGCAATCAATTTTCTTGAGATGTCTTGAGTTGTTCCTCTGTGTTTTTTTTCTTATGTAGTTTCTAGTGTTGGTCCTCTCCCTATCCTTTTTTTTTGTCTTTTGATCACTGGCCCTATTGTTGGCCTTTTTTGTTGGTTGCCTGCTCTTTTTGTTGTGGAGCTTTAATGTAAAATATTAAACCTTGTTCTAGGTTTTAGGTTCATGTCAAAACCTATTTTACATAATAAAAAACTCTAAAGAAAGGTGGTAAGATACTTATCATGGAGAACCTATTGAACACTTTGGTTAATCATTTATAGATCTTGAAGACTAATTTTGCAGATGTATTCAGTAGATTATAAATTGGTATATCCTGCTCTTTATAAATTTTTTTTTTCCTTTTGGTTATCCATTGTAATACCTTTTTCATTGTTTTCAAAGAGGGAGTGGTAGTGTAGTAAAAAATTGCTAAGGTATTAGAAAGGGTGACTAGATATATTACCTTAGGGGCACTACAACATTTGGGGTCAAATTCTGATGGTGAGTAGTTTCGACACTACCATTTGTGTGTGATTTTTGTGTTTTTTTTGTAAGTGCCCCTGACGCTGTCATAATAGTGATGGTTCTGTCGTAATTTTGACACACATGTGATTATAAACAAAAAAAGAAAAAGAAAGGCTCATTTCTAATTTTTGTAAATCTGAGCTGTATGCGCAAAGAGGGCAAAGTCAAGCTAGGCAAGAAGAGGTAGGTGTTTATTTGGATCTTTGATCATTCCATTTGCTTCATGTGAGCTCAAAGCATCATGCTTTACTTCCATTGATGATTATTTACTTGCTCAAGGCCGCGGTCCCGTGACTATTTCTTCCTTCTGTATATATCTTTGATTTGGTTATTGACACAACATTATAATGCTCACTACTATATTTTACTTTTTTGGATCTTTGAGGACCCGTGTTTAACACTAGGGCATTATTGTTGGATCCTTGCATTTTTATTATCTACTTGCACACTTTGATGACCTAGAGAATCAATGATTAACTATTACTTGTTTTCAATTTATCACATGATTAACTATCGGGCTAAGGCATCATTATTTGCTTCCATTGATGATTATTTGGCTCTTTGATCATTACATTTGCTTCATATGCTGCTAGTTATGATCATGCAATTAGTAAATCTATAATGCCCTAGCTTCATAAGATATGAAGATCATAAGCACGGGTGCATTGAAATGGACATAATGAAGCAACAATGATAATGATACAACATCAAATCTGGGCTCACACAGGCCATGAGCATAGCCAACTCATAGAAAGATAAGGTTGAATACAGACATACATGAGTAAATGAGTATAAACAATAGGGTACTAGACATTTCCTGAAGAGATGATGGAAGGATGACCAAGGTGTGAATCCAATGTACTCCTAGTTGATCTGGAACCTGCAAGAAGGAAAGAAATGGGGTTAGATCTGAGGGATCTAAGTAATGCATGATATCCTATTACATATCCTCATCTACAGTCATGCATGTGCATAATCAATCCATACATAGTCAATCATGCGATGAATTAAAAACAAGTAATAGTTAATCATTGATGCCCTAGGTCATCACAACAAGTAGTAAATAAAAATGCAAGGATCCAACAATAATGCCCTAGTGTTAAACATGGGTCCTCAAAGATACAAACAAGTAAAATAAATCAGTGAGCATTATAATGTTGTGTCAATAACCAAATCAAATCAAGAAATGATATATATAAAAGGAAGAAATAGTCACAGGCCCACGACCTTGAGCAATCAAGTACATTACATATAATCATCAATGGAAGAAAATAATGATTCCCTAGTCTGATAGTCAATCATGTGATGAATTGAAAACAAGTAATAGTTAATCATTGATGCCCTAGGTCATCACAACAAGCATATAATAAAAATGAATGTTTGATTATGACTGCATCACCTTGTATTGGAACACCATGACCTTATGACATGTTCTAAGTTATTGCTATGGATGCCTCATTTGGAAATGATGCCATAGCAACATCAAATGAAACACCAACATTTGATATTGTTGTTGCATTGTTTGGATGATGCATCCATAATATGGCTTGATTATGCACATGCATGATTGTAGATGAGGATATGTAATTGATGAAGGGTGCTCCCCTTAATACCACAAGCACATAACTAAAATAGAGAAACAACAACAATATGCAAGAACAGAAAATGGGCTTCTTATTATCTCCACAAATGTGGAATTACAAACTTTCAGAATTACAACATGCAAAGCCACATGGGCATTCCCTTACAATAATCTAAAGGACAAAGCCTCAAATTGATACCTAGATCTACTACCCAGAACCGTCCCGAACTACCTAAGACAACACTACAACCTTCCTTATATAGGCAATTTTCCACCGCCTGGGAAGGTTCCAGAATTTTAGCCAACAAGGCCGAGAAAACTTAGAATTATTTTATTTTGCAATTTATTACATCAAGTCAGCTCAAAATAAATTTTGAAACCCAAACAAAATTTTTGAAGGAAAATCATTTTCTGCCATTTTAGGTGACCCAACTTCTGAAGACCATAAGTCATCACCCGTTGACCCGATTGACTATTATAACCCCATTTTGGAAAGGGTGTGAGGAGCTCTACAACACTTGAATTAAGCAAGCTTCATTCAGCCCAAAATTTGACCTCATCCGGGGCCTCTAAAGCCTTCAAAATTGAGTTCAAAGTTTCTGTACCTTGCTGCCAATACCAAAAATCGTCAATATCTCCAAAGCTAGACTTGATCTATCAATGAAACTTTACTGGCAGGTTGATATGACTGAGATGAACCTCCACATGTGAAATCAGGACATTCCAAGATCATATGACCAACTTACTAAAAATAGAAAGTTTCCATAAATAGTAGCTCTACACAAGCTAACCCTTATTGAATACAAAAATAGAAATATTTTTGGGTGATGCAAGATTGCTCTTACACCTAGGATGCTCCTGCATCAGTAATAGGATATCACACATTGCTTAGATCTCTTGGATCTAACCCCATTTCTTTCCTTCTTGCAGGTTCTGGATCAAGTAGGAGCACACTGGATTCACACCCTGGTCATCCTTCCATCATCTCTTTAGGCAATGTCTGGTACCCTGTTGTTTATGCTCCTTTACTCATGTATGTCTGTATTCAACCTTATCTTTCTAGGAGTTGGCTATGCTCATGGCCTGTGTGAGCCCAAATGTTTTATTTTTCAATCCATTCTATGTGCAGATGTAGGTGTTTATTTGACTCTTTGATCATTCCATTTTCTTTATGTGAGCTCGAAGCATCATTATCATTACCTCCACCTAAGGCATCAATGATTAACTATTACTTGTTTTCAATTCATTGCATGATTCACTATTGGGCTAGGGAATCATTATTTGCTTCCATTGATGATTATATACTATACTTGATTGCTCAAGGCCGCCGACCTATGACTGTTTCTTCATTTTGTATATATCATTGCTTGATTTGATTTGGTTATTGACACAACATTATAATGCTCACTACTGTATTTTAATAATTTTTGTAAATCCAAGCTACGCATGTGAAGAGGGTGAAGTCGAGCTAGGCAAGAAGAGGTAGGTGTTTATTTGGATCTTTGATCATTCCATTTGCTTCATGTGAGCTCGAAGCATCATGCTTTACTTCTATTGATGATTATTTACTTTCTCAAGGCCACAGGCCTGTGACTATTTCTTCCTTTTGTATATATATTTGATCTGGTTATTGACACAACATTATAATGCTCACTACTGTATTTTACTTGTTTGGATCTTTGAGGACCCATGTTTAACACTAGGGCATTATTGTTGGATCTTTGCATTTTTATTTACTATTGGATCTCATGAAGCTAGGGCATTATGGACTTACTAATTGCATGATAATTTGATGGCATGCTTATAGTTTGGGGGACAGTTAGATAGTTAGTTAATGGTTGCAGTCAGTCTTTAGTTGGTTAGAAGTCTTTATTAGTCTAAATTAGAAGTTTATACTTATGGCTTCATACATGTATCTAATCAAATAGTAAAGCATTGGATAAATTATGAAAATAATGTTGGTATCAACATTAGGGAACCTTAGAGGGATGTACGATCTTAACCTAAGTGTAAAATATGATATACCTATTTAAGTAAGTAAAGTTTGAAAAAGAAAATTAGTTAGGATATTAATCTTAGCCTTCTGGGTTCCTTGGCGGGGTGTTAAATTTGGTATCAGAACCCTAGGTTTCCACATTGGGAACTCTGGGATTTGTAGATGGCCCATGTATAACCCATAATTTTTTGTGTTGACCCTTTGATGTTTCCTAAATGATTAGTAAAACTTTAATCCTAGGAAAGAAAGCTATAATCTTCCGATCTCATGTTTTCTTAGAAAGTGCATGTATTCTTCATAAATGGACTTATCTTGTGTCAAATACTTATGTTTTGTATTTTGAATCAAAATGACTTGATTTGAGATCTTCTTAGTAATTGTGCTTCATTTTCTATTATTAAAGAAACTCAAAGGCTGGTAAACCCTATCTTATGTTCTTGTCATGTTTTCTTGAATAGGGCTAAGTTAGGCTTGAAATGTTGGACACTCTACTTTCCTAAGTTAATTGCATGATTTTTTTTTCTTTGATTATTAATTACTAATGTGATCTTGCAAAGATAAGTGTTTGTACCTCTAACAGGAGGCAAGTTATGACTATGGTAATGCACACTTTATAGGGTTGAAGAGATAATGACCTTAATCATGCTTCATAGTTGTATGCATTCTTATTCTTGGAAAAAATCTAGGATTAGGATACCTTATCTTACAATACATGATTTAGAAAACATGGTGTAGAGGGAAGTCTAAGAAACTTGTATACAGTAGTGACTTAACTTGTTTCAACATTGGAAAGGACTTTGGAAAATTGTATTTAACTAAAAGAAAACCTTATCCTTATTATCTTTCGAAGTGGGTACTTGATAAAATAACTAGTGAAAAAATAAATAGATTAAGGATATTCTCTATCTTCCCTCTTAAACTCTAGAAAATACTAAATTGTTTATTAAGCTAGTATATTTTGAGTAAGCTCGTAAAAGGGTTAAAGTATTCTCCTAAAAGGGATTTCTTCTTGCATCTTGTTAAAGAAAAGAAATGTTTTATACATGAGCAAGTTCAAATATGGGTAACTCATAAGAAAAGGTGTGTGCAAGATTGTTTAGAGTACAATTAGGCTATGTTTCCTAATAAATTTGATCAAATATGCCTTTTAATTAAAACATGGAATAGATCAAATAAAGATTGTAGAAAAAATAGTTGATGCTTAATGGGAAATGTAACTATCACTTGAGTTGTATAGAACTAACTATGTCTTGCAGATGGTTTACTATAATAGTGTGTAAGAGAATAAAACTTACTAATAGTGAAGAAAATGTATGCAATTTCATTAAACAATATTAGGAACATCTATTAAAAGCTGAATTCTGATTTTCTAGTGTGCCACAAAGAGATAATGTGGTAAGTTAAGGTGTTTCAATTTGATCTACTTGAGACAACTAGAAGAAATAATTACATTCCAATTTCCATGAAAGGATTAGATGGAATAAGTAGGACACTCTTTTTTCTAACAAATTTATTTGGGTAAACAACAAGTTTGAATGAACTCTTCTTATTCAGTTTGAAACCTTGAGTAAAATAAGAAATGTGTTGGGACAAAATCTTGGGATGGTATCTCGATATTATAATTAATAGTATAATTGTTCTCCCTAAATAGGAATATTATACAAAAAACTCTTACAAAAGATGTCTTAGGTTACTCTTCTTGTAAAAGAGTGTATATGTAATTTATGAAAGACAAGTGACCATGTTTGCATAAAGTAATTGTCTATAACAAGTTGGATTGTATTTTTGAAAAGATTGTTTTCAAAAGTACGTGTCTATTATGTTTTAGTTTCTTAGTGCAAAAGGTTTACTAATGTTCTACATAATTTTCATTTTAGATTCTAAGAACCATGAACCATAAATCTATACATAAGTACTATGCATCTAATCTTGTTTAAAAGATAGCTAGAAGTTAATTTGTGATAATAATGGGTGTATATAAATCTTAATTTATCTCAAGGATATATAGTCTTGTGGGTCATTTAGGGATATGAACTTAAATTTTATCCTCGGACATTAATCAATTTCTTAATTAGACCATGAATGTTAAGGAACAAAAGGATTTTATTAGATCATGTTTTAGATAAATGAATATGGAGTAAAAGCAACCATGTTCGATTACTAAATGTCTTGGTGATTAACACATTATGAGAATTGCTTCACATATTATAATCTCTTTTGTAAAATTATGACACTCAATCCATAAGAGAAATTATGCCCTATTGTGATAGGGAAATTGCTTGAGTTAGTAATGAATAAAATGGTGACTTCCAGGAGTAAGTCAAGTTCTAGGGGGGAGGATGTAATGCCCCTCTAACCCTGACAAGTATTTTGAAGAACTAGGAGATGCAATCTAAACTCTGGGGTTAATTAGCTAATGAATGTGCAATTTGTTTGAGTTTCTTGGTTCTATTTGTTATGTTACATGATCTATCTTGACAATGGTAGATACTATTTATTGTGTTTTGACTATCATGAATATCATCTAGATATATATTTAGATAGTACCTTTCTATTGTTTAAAGGAAAACATTTTTATCATTTAATGTACATGTTTACTTTCCTATGGTTAAAGATTAATTTATTTGATTATGATTATGATTTGGGATAATCCTACTAACCATGCTAACCCATCATGTTTTGGTGTATGCCCTACTTCCATTGACAATTATTTACTATACTTGATTTCTCAAGGCTGCGGGCCTATGACTATTTCTTCCTTCTATATATATCATTGCTTGATTTGATTTGGTTATTGACACAACATTATAATGCTCACTGCTGTATTTTACTTGTTTGGATCTTTGAGGACCCGTGTTTAACATTAGGGAATTATTGATGGATCCTTGCATTTTAATTTAATGTTGGATCTCATGAAGCTAGGGCATTATGGACTTACTAATTGCATGATCATTTGATGGCATGCTTACTATTTGGGAGATAGTTAGACAATTAGTTAATGGTTGCAATCGGTCTTTAGTTGGTTAGAAGTCCTTATTAGTGTTGATCCATGTGAGTGGAGGGGGGATGTGGAGTTGGTGTGTGTATAGAACCATTTTCAAATGGTATTCATTCAATAAACAAAAACATTCTTTGTAAATTGTGAATCTACCCGCAGGGTACAGTCAGCCCATGCAATGCCTTCAAACATGTTTTGTGGTGTATTAGTGATTGGATCATGATGTAAGATTATTGGCTTGGGTGTTATTTACATGTCCAAACACTTATTTCAATGTTTAACACTAGGGCATTATTTTTGAATCCTTGCATTTTTATTATCTGCTTGTGCACTGTGATAAACTAGGGCATCAATGATTAACTATTACTTGTTTTCAATTTATCGCATGATTGACTATCGAGCTAGGGAATCATTATTTGCTTCCATTTATGATTATATATTGTACTTGATTTCTCAAGGCCGTGGGCCTGTGACTGTTTCTTCTTTCTATATATATCATTGATTGATTTGATTTGGTTATTGACACAACATTATAATGCTCATTGCTGCATTTTACTTGTTTGGATCTTTGAGGACCCGTGTTTAACACTAGGGAATTATTTTTGGATCCTTGAATTTTTATTATCTACTTGCTGTGATGACCCAAGGCATCAATGATTAACTATTACTTATGTTCAATTCATCGCATGATTGACTATCAGGCTAGGGCATCATTATTTGCTTCCATTGATGATTATTTACTGTACTTGATTTCTCAAGACCGCGGGCCTATTTCTATTTCTTCCTTCTGTATACATCAT
The DNA here is from genome assembly GCA_027943335.1 of Chamaecyparis obtusa. Classification (NCBI taxonomy): domain Eukaryota; kingdom Viridiplantae; phylum Streptophyta; class Pinopsida; order Cupressales; family Cupressaceae; genus Chamaecyparis; species Chamaecyparis obtusa. The sequence goes on along the minus strand of BSBK01014929.1, from coordinate 3,051 downwards.
TTCTTGATTTGATTTAGTTATTGACACACCATTATAATGCTCACTGCTGTATTTTACTTATTTGGATCTTTAAGGACCCGTGTTTAACACTAGGGCATTACTGCTGGATCCTTGAATTTTTATTTACTATTGGATCTCATGAAGCTAGGACATTATGGATTTACTAATTGCATGATCATTTGATGGCATGCTTACTATTTGGGGGATAGTTAGACAGTTAGTCAATGGTTGTAGTGAGTATTTAGTTGGTTAGAAGTCTTTATTAGCATTGATCCACGCGAGTGGAGGGGGGATGTGGAGTTGGTGTCTGTATAGAACCATTTTCAAATGGTATTCACTCAATAAACAAAAACATTCTCTGCAAATTGTGAATCTACCTACAGGGTACAGTCAGCCCATGTAGTGCCTTCAAACATGTTTTATGGTGTATTAGTGATTGTATCATGATGTAAGAGCATTGGCTTGGGTATTATTTACATGTCCAAACATTTATTTCAGTGTTTAACACTAGGCCATTATTGATGGATCCTTGTATTTTTATTATCTGCTTGCACGTTGTGATGACCTAGGGCATCAATGATTAACTATTACTTGTTTTCAATTTATCACATGATTGACTATCAAGCTAGGGAATCATTATTTTCTTCCATTGATGATTATATATAATGTACTTGATTGCTCAAGGCCATGGGTCTACGACTGTTGCAAGGAAAATATTTGTTCTTTTATTGATTGAAACTTATTTCATTGAATCTTTACACACCAAACTCTCCATGCCCCCTCCACTCACATGGATCCACCTTGAAATAGACTTCTAAAACTCCTAAAAACTGACTGTACCCATAACCAACAATCTAAAATATTACTTGTTTTCAATTTATCGCATGATTGACTATCAAGCTAGGGCATCTTTATTTTCTTCCATTGATGATTATATATTGTACTTGATTTCTCAAGGCCGTGGGCCTGTGACAGTTTCTTCCTTCTATATATATCATTGCTTGATTTGATTTGGTTAATCATAGTTAATCATTGATGCCCTAGGTCAATCATGTGATGAATTGAAAATAAGTAATAGTTAATCATTGATGTCCTAGGTCATCACAACAAGTAGATAATAAAAATGCATGTTTGATTATGACTGCATCACCTTGTATTGGAACACCATGACCTTATGACATGTTCTGATTTATTGTTGTGGATGCCTCATTTGGGAATGATGCCATAGCAACATCAAATGAAACACCAACATTTGATATTTCTTTTGCATTGTTTGGATGATGCATCCACAATATGGCTTGATTATGCACATGCATGATTGTAGATGAGGATATGTAATAGGATACCATGCATTTCTTAGATCCCTTGGATCTAACCCCATTTATTTCCTTCTTGTAGCATTTGGATCAAGTAGGAACACACTAGATTCACACCCTGGTCATCCTTCCATCATCTCTTCATTCTTCTTTCCTACTGTTGATGTTTTGTGTTGGTTGATATCTAAGATTTCCACTTCTCAAATCTCATGGTATAATTCAACTAAGAAGAAAAGATATTATGTCCTATGTTTTGGCATGACAAAGATAGTGTGACATTGCAAGAATGCTCTGCATTCCTCCACCATCATGTGATCCAACATTGTGGGTCATTGATATATATATTATTGTGTTAGGTGATGCTATGTTATGATTCCAAAAAGATCTTACATGTTCGTGCCACTTTTTGTGTTTGTTTAGCCAACATGTATATACTGCTTCATCCTTTGTGTTCAACTCACGTGTTTTTGATCCTTGTAATGGTGTAAAATGATCATGGTTGTCTTTGGTTTGTCATTTTGTTTTGAGTTAATTTAAACCAAAGACTTTGACTTAGCCAAAAAATGTGCAAGTCTACATTAGTATGTTGCTTTTTATTGGAATTATAATTAGTATGAATGAACAAAATAATGACAATGCAATATTTGTCGATATAGCGTTGATGACTTCGGTCAATGTTCCTATGTGTCAATGTGGTGTTGGCCCATGCATGTTGAAGAGGTCACACACAACAAGTAATCCTAGGCGTCAATTTTGGGATTGACCTAATAGGAAAAAGGTCTAGATATGTAATTATATTTTATGTTTAAAATTAATGTGACAACTAATCATTTTAGGAAGAACCGATGTAGATTTGGTATTGCAAGGAAATGGTGGATGTGAATAATTTTGGTGGGTCGATGAAACCACATTTACATCTACCCCATCTACCTCTATACCTGATGTAGGAAATGAGTGCAACTTCTGCAAGGCTAGAGAGACAACTAGTGCCGACAACATTACTTTAATGACAAAAGAATAAATCATATTTTTGCAATGCCTTCTTTATGTAGTTTTTGCACTACTTTGTTCAGACCATATGCGTAAATGTGGTTAATAGAGGGCTATTGTAGATATTGAAACTTTTTTATAATTTCAAGTAGATACGTTGGACATATTTAATAAACTCATGAGCTTTTTTTTTGTTTATGACTTCGTTATGATTTTCAATATAAAATTAAACAAAATTAAAAATTAACCTTATTAAAAAAATGGGGAAATAGAGAATGGGGAAATTTTACTGTCATAGGACTCTTGACACCACCTCCATAATTAGTGTGTTTCGATTACCTAATGTAATTGATCCACCGTAGTTTTTATTTAGGATCAAAATTAGTTCTCTATGTCCTTTTTTCTTGTTCTGTCATTCATTGTCTATTTCCAATGATTATATAAATATGATTGTATACTAGTCGATGCCTAATGGAATGGAAAAGTTCTTATTCTTATATCGCCAAAATTGAAATTTTGGCATCCTTTGGCATTTGGGAGACACTTCACTTCATTATCCCATTTGGACTTACATTCTAACCAAACATATTCATTATGCCATTGATTCATTATAATTAAATGGAATACACCAAGAAGTACCAAATGATGAATGCTCAATTATTGTAATGGCAAAGCATCAGAACCGTCCATTTCTAGAACTTGATTATTTGATTGATCCTATCACCTTTCCTTACTTTGCAAATTC